>VFFE01007802.1:974002-1048553 GCA_008921705.1 Burhinus oedicnemus
CTTTTACTCTGCCCTGTAAGGATTAACTTAATATTTTAATATTTTTAAACACTTTTTGTTGTTAGCGACTATCTGCCAGTGCACACTTACCTGGATTTTCAGGACATTTTTGTGTTTGGGCCCTACAACAAAGATGCAAACAAATAAATTCCTTCCATTTGCAATTCTTAAAGGTTTGAAGCATACTAAAATCTATTGCAAATAAAGGTAATGGTTAGCTTTAACAATAGAATGAAGTTTATATAGATGAGTTTAACTCTGTCCAAAATGCCAAAGGCACACTACTTCATATTTCACATACAGGGCCCTAAATGTAAGCTAAACTGTCTTGAAAAAAATTCAAGTCGGTGAGGTCGAATGTTTAGAGGGAACTCAGTAAATTAATTTACCAGGGGCCCCAGTCCTGAAAATAGAAACTTTATTTACTAATTTCATTCAAGCTGCTGAAAGTCAAGTTCATAAATACTTATAGGGCTGATAAATATTTTTATGGTTTTCAGTTCTGGTTTTGAACTCTAGTTAATGCCAAGGTGTAAAATCATGTTATCAGATGATGTAAAACCATGTTATGTAGACTAGACATTCAAGGTCAGGTTGGGTGGGGCTCTGAGCAACCTGATCTAGTTGAAGCCCAAACTATTCAATGATTCTATGGTTCTATTTTCATTGTATATGTATATGAATATAAATTGTTCTTTTCTCGTGCAATGTTCTTGCAATTTTTACTTTTTTTCTATTGCAAGAATATTATATTCAGTGGTAAACTCTAAAGTATTAAAAAGCGTAACAATGTATAGGTCTGTGAAATGCATTAATGGTGACTTATTAATGCAATAATATGTGCCTAGGCTTTATAGCATTCCTAAAGATTCCTTTACTCAGGTGGAAAATTGTATGAAATTTATACATTACTTGGTTCTGGACATGGCAGAAGTACCTAGGGTGTTCATGGGCTCAGGCTTCACTATCCTTAACAGATAACATCAACAAAACAATGTTTTATTTTATATAATTTCCAGGCTTTCCCTCTGACCCAGTTGATCAAATGTTAAACAGTGCAGAAACAAGATATCTGAAAGCTTTGAAAAAGAAAGCTGAGTTGTTTTACTTACCATTTCGGAAAGAAAGATAACCTCCCTTCATTTCTGTTTATTTCTTGACTTAATTTACTTACAATTCTGTTTAAAAGAAACACAAAAATAGTTTAAAAAAAAATCCTTGAAACTTGTCAGTTGTTTTCTTAGCTGCTTTCCCTCAATATTTGCTAAATTAAATCTGGTAATTCAGAATTACTGTTTTCTATGTGGTAAGAATAATGAATTTATCGTCTTATTACAAAGTTGCACTGTAGCATATCCAATCAAAAACTAGACTGTTTTTACATAGATAAAACCCCATATTCTTGGATCAAGTTTAAAAATAAACATTAAACCCAGCAAGCCTAAAAAATTTTGCGTGGGGTAGATATCATGCACTAGAACACTGCTTTAAATAATGGTCATTGCATTTGTATTATTTTGCATGGAAAAAGCAGATAATGCTTCAGGAAACAGCTTCTACCAATCTTATGGTTGCAAATGCAGGGATTAAATGTACTCTGTGTCTATTCTTTTTGTCTCTTTCCTTCTGCAACAATGATACACCTAATTCAGATTCCTTCCAGTAAAGAAGGTGAAAAGGTTGATTTAGTTCCACATTCTAACACATTTGCAGGGCAGGGCAGAAATATTCATGGAACATATGAAGATTATAGCTGTATGTTTAGAGAGATTTTTCCAAGTTAATGTGTTTGTCATCACTCATGAGAAGTTTGCATCCAGCAGTAGGGTGAATAACAACCAATGAAATGTAATCTTGAGTAAAATTTCAGTCAGGAGCATCCATTTATGCTGCTAATATTGCTGGCATCCGTAGCCAGCATAACATCTGGGACTGAGAGTTTTTATATTGACTGACTCCCTGAGAACAACTCTGAGGTTACAAGACAGTCATTACTGAGATTAACAAAATTAAGTCCACTGAGAGCAACAGAATTCTGCTCTGCTAGTAATGAAGTTTGCCTCTATGATTATTTTGTTTCAGATAAAGTTTTTGTTTCAAATAAAGCTTATGATGAGTCGTGGTCTGATTCTTAATTCTCAGTATTTTTTTTTTGAGGGAAGTCCCACCGAGAAAGTCCTGTGACAACCAAAGCAAATTGGTTACATACATCTGATTTAAAATAACCCATTTTACTTCTAGCTTATATCATTTAGGTCTATCAGAGACAATAATTGTGGAAATAAAAGTAGTACGAAAAAAAGTCAGGAACTTAACATGTCTATTTATCTCAGATTCTAAATTCTGTAAAATCTTAACTTTATTGTTTGTTAGTGCAGAATTTTTTTCCATACTTCTTAGATCTGGTCAATCAACTTTTATATCAGCATTGTAGAATCTTTGTTTATGGCCAGGCAGTTATCACTCTATTTTGTTTTTCTTCTTATTTCATGTCTTTTTCTGCTACTCAGCAATAATAATCCCCTAGGTTTTTTCCAAACGACCTCATTTGTGCATTTCTTTCATGTCTAACTGCTTTTCTGGGCCAGGACTTGAGGAAGACAAGCTTTCAAGCACTCTAATATTTACAAAAAAAGCTAACAAAAGCCTACTTTTTTTTTTTTTTTTTTGATCCTGAACCATACTAAAAATCTTTCTCTATTTTGACTATCCCTTCTCTTGCCCTTGCTACTTTCCTAATGTTTACCTTACTGTAATTCAGATTAAAAGATAAATTCAAGGCGTAGAGTTGCTCTGGTTTATTATGGAAAATACTATGGGGACAGATCAGACTGCCAGCAAGTATCAGTGAACAAGCAATTTCAGATCAGTATGATCGTGCTGTCTGAAAAGGATGAAGATGGGTAATTTGAAGTTAAGGATATGTACTCAAGAATCCAAGTATGAAAATAGAAAGACAGAGGAAGAATGTTTTTTGGTTTTTCTTTTTTAAGAGAGTACTTTGCAATTTTCTGATTTGAAGCAAATATTGTCGTACTTGCCCCTTTTGAAAGAAACACATGCACAAATGTTAATAATTTAAGAAGGATTACAGCTGTCTAAGCGTGACATCGCTACCCAAGCAAATTGTATAAAGCAAGAAAAATGCCAAGTTATAGACATAGGACTCATCTTGCTCTCCTTCCCCATGCAATCAAGACATTTCCTTCTGCTGCAGGTGATAAGGAAGTTGCTGTCTGAGTAATAAATTCCATGTGAAACATCAGGGAGTGTTCCGGGGTGAGCAGTGCACTGCATATACCAGTGCTTTTGTTCAGAAGTGGATTACGGAACTTGTGTGTGGCTTATTCTCTGTTGTAGAAGAGGTAGAGGAAGGATCTTTCATAATACTGTGTTTATTTTCAGCTAAAGAAGGAAAATGAAGATCACTGGTTTTAGAGCTAATCTTTTAGTTCAGACTTCCATGGGACATGAGTGTTTGGAAGTTTTCTGGACTAAACCTGGGCTGGCTGCTATGAGGATTTACAGCAACTGATTTTTGAGGAAAAACTGAAAGAAAAAGGTTGCTCATCTTATCTTGCTGCCAAAGAAATTAATCATTTTCTGCTTGAAATACAGTGTCTAATCTTTACTTCAAGTTTATTTAAAATGTTTCAAACCAATGGCTCAGAGAAATTATTAGAAAAAAGCAAAGTTTAGAATGGTAACACTTTACAAGGAACATTATTAGAGAAGATTGGTGCACTGAGCAGCTGAGTCTGTAGCCATGTGAGGAAGGAAGTACCAAAACCACACTGCTTTCTGAGTTGTGGGAGTGGATGATAGGAGAGGATAAGGCAACAGCACTTGCAGAAAATGTTACTCAGACTTCTCTTTCTCTTTCTACCTCCTCCACCAGATACTTAAAACTGGCAGGAAGTCGAAAATTAAAAAAAAAACACCACACAACCAACCCCCAAAGCAGTGCTCCAAAACTGGCTTTTGTTCACTTAACTGCAGATACTGTCCTGAGAAGAATCCAGAATCCATTCTACCTGTATTGGGATAAAGGACTTCAGATGGGTGAGAGAGATGGAAGGCAAAGTCCTCTAGGGCCAGGAAGTTGCATAGTTGCATATTGAACACTGTCAAGAGCACAGTTTGTGATGAAGTCTTTGTTTTGGTCTTTGAGAAAAGTCTGTTGGGCAGGTGCAATACTATTATGTTGGCTGCAAAACTCACTGAATATCAGTTATGTTCTAAACCTTTCAACAACCTTTAGCATCCCATCTGAGAGGGGACGTGTGCACACACATTCACCTCTGCCCAAGGCATACTTCTTTAAAAGAGAAGGGCACAACAGATTTCTTAATTTTTAGGTTTGCACTTTGACTCTCCTCAAAGTAGAGGACTTTCAGACTGTGCCATGTTTGCAGGCTCTGAATGTGTCCCATTCAGAACTCAGCACACTTGCCATGTTTGAACTGGCAGATGCAATTACGTACTTTAGTGTAATGATGCTTTTTTTTATTACTGGAAATTTTCACAAGTGCTACGGGATATGCCATAAGCTTTCTGACCAAGGTTGAAAATTTCAAATCTCAGGTTTGCCAGCAACCTGCCACTGAGGATAGACAAAGGGATCAACAGCTTGTATTAGTACCTTGACTTATCGAAAACTTGGAAATGTTTTCTCTCAAGATAGTAAACAATAACAGAGGCAAAGACTAGCTTCAGTGTTTAGATCATGGTTCAGGTATTGACCAACCACCAAGGGTATTTTGAATGAGATCTTTGCTTTTTCTTGTTTATTAATTCTGACCACATTAAGTAAGGCACATTCTGTTGAATGTGCTTTAAAATATTTTTCAAGACTCACGTTTGTTATCCACAAGTATAAATCTTTATGACCTTCTGTGACTGCCAATAGTGATGATGAGCATTAAGAAAACTCCATGTGTCCCTTAACCTGTATATTGGCCTTTTGTTTCATTAGATTTATATCAAAATGTTGATTACATCCTCATGATTAGGTCTGAGTTTCATTTAGTGCTTAAGACAATGTCTGCTCTGGGTAAAATATAGCATATCCCTTCCCTTTTTCACCATTGTACCACTTACTCTTTCAGGATGCAGTGTGTTGTTTGTGAAGCTTCAGGTGTGTATGTTAACCTAGTGGTATTAATATTAACTTAAATACTTCTTTCATAAGATATAGCAAGTACAAGAGTAATATGAATGAGTTTAACAAAAACCATAACACTATGGTTTTTAACAGTTTTTCATATTGTTACAAAAATGTCAAGTGGTAAGCATAGTGTATATTTGAAGAAAACAGGTTGCAACTGAGCTAAGCTATTAATAACTGAACAAATTGTTAGATCAACCATGATGCTATCTCTTACTTAGGATGATAGCTAGATTCATGATAACCCAATCCCTAAAACTGATGGTCATGCCACAATTATTTATTTTAATTTCTCAGTGGGAAGAGGGAGAATATGTATGTGTTAGGTGCTCCTATCAAGAGATTACTTGGCCCAAATGTTGCTGCTCCTTAAAGATCTGTGGCAATGTGATAATGTTGGGATAACGGCTGAATGTCTCCTGAGCCATAGATTTCCACTAAATCTGTGATCAAGTGACGTAGGGAAAACTCTTTGTGGTCTGGAACCTGGAGACTGGGTTCCACCACATGTAATCATGCAATGTCAGGTCTTCAAAGATCCTTCATCAGTGCCATAGCAGATCTATGTAGATCAGTGGAACAGACAGGGATATAACTTTTCACAGAAAGGAAACTATGCTTAAATTCTTAATGTATGGTTAGTATTCTTAAATGTAAATTTTTACCAAGTGATTTAAACCTGATACTGTGTATTGTCAAATAGATATTTATATATTCAAGTAGAAATACTAGGTGGCGGCATTTCCTGTTTAGCTTGAAGAAGTGCCTGAAGCTCAGCATGTGTCTGAGTACTGCCTTTTGAACTGAAGCCTTAAACCAGTCCAAGAATGTCTCCTCACTCCCCCTTCCCTATGTCCACCCAGAGCAGTTCAACTACAACACAGAACTGGCAAAGACCAAGTGGCTTTTTCCACCTCCCTCTTGTCTAAGGAAAGGGTGAAACTGAAGCGGTGAGTGGAGTTAGCTGTATTCTGCCTTTTGCTTTGGGACCTTGTGCCTGAGCTACAGCTTTGATTCTACTGTGCACATAGGAGGGAATGAAAGAAAGGCTTCCATGTTAAATCAAGATACAGCATTAAGCAAAGCTAATTTTCTAAACTTCTCCCTAAGATTGCTGTAATAGCAACATAAATGCAAGAGGTCTCAGGTTTCCAAAGAGTGATGGCATCTTCAATGTAAATATTCTGAATGAGAGTAAAACGCTCATATTTATCAGAGAAGCCCCAAATGGAATAATAGTTTCAAATTTGCGGGTTTATTTAAAGGCCTAGATACTGCAAGGAAAGGAGGGCATGTGTGTTTTCACATGTCTAATGCTCTGTTTAGCGCAGCTTTACACACAAGTCAAAGGTGAGGACAACTTTTGGTTTTGATCCTCTGAAATACTCCATGAAAAACTCAGTCTTTGTTTCCATCCTCCACAAGATATAATGCCCCAGTAGACACGCGGGATAGATTTCCATAACTGTGCCAGTGAAGATCACCTTGTGTACAAGACCTCAGTATTTCTGGCAGGCATACAAGAAAGATAGGGGGTGACCGCAAACAAGAATGGGAATCCCTACTGAGGTAGAAGGACTATGGAGTTTGTTGTGATCCCTCACGAAATCTTTGTGGCCCATGCATATGCAGGTGCAGTGAATCCTATGCAGACTTCTTGTCCCTTAACCCTTTTGTAGGCAAAAGTGTTGCCAGAAGAAAACTTGTAGGACTGTCTGGATGCATCAGCCACTTTTGTATGGTGCCCTTATATATGTAAAATTTTTGGCAAAGTTTTCAATAAAGAGTTCAGCCCTTTTAATGGAGAGTTTTAAAGATTTTAGGAACTATTTTAGTTTTCAAAATAGTGTGTAAATCCTCTTTTTGTATTTAAAAATAAGCCAAATGAAGATGTGCACCTGTAACATGGCTGATGGAGATTAACTTTCAAAATAATAATTCTGTTAATAATAACAGAAGATTGCGGGGGGGTATTAGTTTCAGGAAATGGCCTATCATAGTTTGCATGATACCTACTTAGATACATAAAGACTTGTAAAAGTCACAGAATCATCCCCAAGTAATGACACCATTACATTCAAAACTTGATCAGTAGATTTGTGCAAACATATATATTTAGTAAAACCACATACCCGGCTTAGGAGGTCTGTATGGATGTAGGCTGTGGTTTGCAAACCTTGCAAGTGCTAAGTTCTGTTCTCAGTACATGTAGGTCAGCATAACCTTGCTAAAGTTACTGGAGAACAATCTCTCTTGTATATGTAGTTTTTATTCATTCCACTGGCTAATCCTATAAGTGTGATGCTATGTGTATTAAGCATTTTTAAAGAATACGCTCAGATTTTAGCAATGTTAGAATCAGCTGTGGTAATACAATATGGTAATGTGTATTTCAGCTTGTAGAACTCTTCCTACTAGGTGAGGTTTGCCTTATGATATAAAAGTAAGGTGCGAATGTGTTTTAGTAGAAGTCAACAGCAAGCACTTTCCATTTTGATGACAGCATGGAGATTCTAAAGTAATGAAGTTAATGTTTAAAGAAATGACATGTTCTTCTACCCATGAATTTTATTCTGTTGGGTTGGGTTGGGTTTTTTTTTTCTTTTTTTCTTTTTTTCTTTTTTTTTTAAATGGCAACAAGATCTCTTTGCTATTAAAGCTCTGAATTCTTGTTTTAAACAGTGGCATTTCATGGAGGACTCCACATCACACCAGCCTTTTTCCATAGATATTCAAAATATTCTAGTGAATTGTTTCTGTGTTTGTAAGTGTGGAGAAAGCTGAGAACAAGGGCATTAGTTCCAGAACTTCAATTCAGATTGATTAGTTTACTTATTTATTCAGTTCTTCAAGTTGTGCACCAAGCTTCACTCTTCTTTTAAAGCTCTTGATTTCAAGTTCTCTTCTTGTTGAGGAACCCAAAAGATCTGGCGAGAAAAGGCAGTTCACTTTCTGCTAGAGTGTTACAAGGTAAGTGGACTGTGAAAATCGAATTTTCAAAATATTTTTAAAATATCAATAGATTAGACGAGGAGATAGGAGCAACTGTACATTGTTAGATCGCATTTTAACTATTCATCTATGACATTAATATCTCTTGTATGCGTGTGTTTATTAGACCTTCCACTGACCACAAATTTGAAAGGAAATCACCAAAATTTCTCAAAATTAAAACTTCAAACATGGAGAACACAAAGCAATTTTGCCAAAGGAGTGTTAAGGAGGGACAAATTATCAGAGAATTACAAGCAATGTGTTTTACAGTATGGTAAGGTGAGTTTTTCACAGACAATCTGGTGTAACTCTGGTCACCCAGTCTCAGTAACCATAGTTAAATGTTGATTTTAATTGACAGTAAGTTCAAAAATGCTGAGATATCAGGGCATCTGTTTTTTATAGCATCTGGGCCCCCTTACACGACCAATCCCTATTACTGGGAATTTTATTCTGTGAAAATATCAATGTGATCTTAAGAAATGGCATGTCCAAGGCTCTCAAGTTCAAGTCCTTGCATGTCTGATCCGAACAGCAGTATCCTCATGCCCTCAGATCTAGCTACCAGCTTACCCATGAGCGCATGAATGTGACAGACCACACAGGTATTTCAAAATTTTTCAGTATTCTTAGCTTCACCAGAACAAGTTACACAAGCTCTGCTGTGTCAGAAAAGGCGAAGCAGACTGTATCTCCCATATCAAAATCAAGATATGCATAGAGGGAGTGAGTTTGGAACTGGGAAATGAGCAACAAAGATATTTAACACTGAATCAAATGTTCCAGATTTATCTTTAACACGTACCTAAAGGAAAAGCACACGATGAGAATCACTTGAACTCAACTGTTGTGTATATTTCTGACAGTTTTTTTGCTTTGAGTTAAAGTCAACAGTTAAACAGTGAAGAGGTAAATCATACTTCGAAGGTAATACTCACAAAAAAGTTTAACCTTTGTGTAGCCAGTGTCAGTCAAAGAATTTATGGACAAGTCCTTTTGAACGTCCCCCAGACATTTTTTTGGTATTGCATCATTGTGCTTGAGCAGTCATGACAATACTCCTTTTATTTTGGAACATTCTTCTTTTCCTCTCGGTACAGTGCAATAAACAGGTCCCTAACGAATCACTTACAAATCATTTGCCCGACATTTCCTATGAGTTTTCACTACAGACCAGCTAAGAGTATTTTTTAATGTTAAATTGGTTTGGTTTTACTTACGGCACTCTGAGTTTGGGAAATTTCTGAATATCATTTTCAGACATGTTCTGAAAAGGAAAGACATGGTATATATCACAAAATTGTCCATGGAACAATTGTCCAAGTCACCCTGTGACTTACAGAAGTGTGTATATTCAAAAATGTAGCATGAAGTTTCAACATAAAGTGCATCGAAAAGCAATGCAGGGTAACAGTCTGTCCATCCCATGGCTTATAAGAGAAGTGAACCCATTTTAATAAAAAAAACTCTCTATTTTTTTTTTTGTTTTGCTGGATGTTGGTTTTTTCTTCATGTTGCTGCCAGTTGTATTAAACTAGCTAGGAGGCTAATAAATATCATGTGTATTTGTTTACACACAAAAGACTTCAACAAAATAATCACATCTAACTTCAAAGAGAAGTATTTCTGTAGCTAGAATGTTTTAATTATAGTTTGTTAAGAAGATGTGTAAGAAGAAGTAAAATCTTAAACCAGGTCTTACCAGATGAGAGTTGGGTGAATTTGTTTGTTTACCAGCAGATGAGCCATTCTTCCAGTATTAATAACAAATTAATGGGACTCTGTGCAAAGTTAAATTCAAGTAATTTGCTTTTTTGACTTGGGTTCTAACCCAGTTCTTTATTGGTGTTGTATTGTCACTTTGACTTACAGGCAAGGTCAAAATCCATCCCTGCTCTGCTTCTCAAAAGAACTGGAAGTAAAACCCTCTTCTGCAACAGCTTCCTCCTTAGATATTGTCAGAGATACTTGAGCTAAAGCAGGTGAACAGACAGTAAACCAAAAAATACAGAACATTGCCATCACCTAGCATACAGGAAAACATATCCTTTATGTATTTATTATTAAAGAAGTCTTGAGATACTATAATTCATCTCAGTGGACAGTGTCAAACAATTAATAGAGAGCTACATCCTGGTAACATCCTATGCTACTGATTACAGGTGTGAGCTCAAGAGAACATGCATGCTTGAAATCATCATCCATGGCATTATTCCTGGCAATTTTGGAATTATACTTCTCACACTAAATATAAAAGGACAGGATATTTCACAATGCTTTTTTAAACACATGTAGTTTTAAGGCCATGTGCAATAAAATGCCCTTTGTAAAGGGTGGTTCCTGGTAGGGAAGGCAAACTTCTACCATAGATTCTGATTTTATGCTATTTTGCTTTGTATCTTTTTAGTACAGCTAAAAAATCTGGTATTTAAGTGACTTCAGAAGCTAGATATATTGAATTTCTTCATGTCTGTGTAGTGAAGTCAAGCAAAGTTGTATATGACTGCAATGTTTCAGGCTAAAACTGTAAATTTTAAAATAGAGCACCTTTTGCTGGAGTTTTGTCTAAGAACCTTATCTGTAACATCACAGTATATGTAAAATCACATGTTCAAGTGGAGATGTAGCTGGAAAACTCCTTGGACTTAAAAGCAGCCTTGGCAGCCTAACAAAAATCTTCCTGGAAACTGGGATGGGAGGAAGAGTGTTCCTTCCCTTCCAACCACAATACAGCAATTAGATTGCAGGTTACTCCTGACCTAAGCTGAGACGTGCTACGTCTTGAGAGCTTTACTGATGCTCATGCAGAGGTAGTCAGCTCCTCTCTTCTTCCATGATGTGCAACTCCAAGTTTAGGATGGATTAGTGCATTATGCAAAGTTTTCAGAAACTGTTTCATTTAGTTGATCACAAGCTTTGCAAACTCTCTTTGGAATATGGATGATAGTCTGGTTCTTTCTTTCTTACTGCCAACAATAAGAAGTTTCTAATTTCACATTGGTTTGCAATGCTATCAGTGATTTTCAGGACAGAATAAATCCTATCTGTTGTTTTCCAGCACTATTTTGCCTCTGGGAATACTCACAGGAGTAAAAGACATAAAACTTTATGGAAATGTCCTGCAGGTTTTACTGAAGAATTGTAATTTTTTCTGAAGACATTTTAAGATTGTCTCTGGAGTTCTATTCTGGCGATAAACCTGACAAATATGATGGGTTTAAACTCTCATTAAAGGGCCATGTTGCTATTTTAAATATGAGAGAATTTTATTAGAGTAAGTTACATGGAATCCCTCTGGTTTTATTCCTACTACATCTCAACTGGGCTTTCCTTGTGGTGGCCAGTAGATACAGAAATGTGACTTTGAAACCAGGATGTTATTCTGATGAATAAGACAGCAATATTTTTACAGTCAGGTTTAACATATAGATCTGACAGTAGATACAAAACCTGCAAACAGTCATAACAGTTTCTTCTGTGTGAATGTAATTTGGCAGTTTCCAATAACTTACAAAATGTAAAAAGATATTTCTTAGAAAACCATTCATACAGAGAAGCAATCTTTTTCAAGATTGCATTGTAGTCTAGAATATTCCACTTAAAGTCTCCTTTTGTTGTTCTGCTTAACAGGTGAACCTTTTTTGCATTATACAATTGACAAGTAGGTCAAAAGCTTAAAGTCTTGTCAGCCATAAGCAGCCACTTGCTTACTTAATAGAAAAGCATCCTTTGAATTTATTAGGATGCTTCTGAAGAAATGCTGCGCTCTGAGCTACGTATTTACAGAAACACTCTGGAAATAATAAAAAAAATACAAAAATCACTTAGGAATCACACAGTTACTGCTCTTGCTATTTGTACCTCACAAACTTCCAGAATTTCATAATGCTTCCAGAGCCAGAACGCCCACTCCAGCCACAGATCCTTAGTGCTTGAGCTAAGGAGAATCTCTTTGGGCTTAGTAGGATAAATTCTATGACACACATCTGAATAATTCTGACTCCACCTAGTAAGAGGGAGGTATAATATTCTGTTCCTAACAAAAGGTGTTTGAAAAGTTTTATGTCGCATTTCAAGAAAATGTCAAAAAGCTTGATACATTATGACAAGTAAATAAAAAATAAGAAGGCTTTAGAAGAGGTATGCATAGATTTCCCCACTATGACTAATTATGCAGATGATCAAAATGACTACTTTTGGGGAAAATAGAGTAGTTAATATTGAAAACAAAAAGAAAAAACAAAAGAATTAAAATGAAGTAATAACAAAAGCCCTTACACATCTTCATGGATGTGTATTTAAGACCTGAAAACAGCAGCTACGTCAATGGAAGTTGTTAGCTTCTCTGAAGTTAAGCCAAGTTGTTGGTAAAGCCTAGAGCAGTGTTGATTTAAACTCACTGGGACTTTGCTTACTAGGTTTGGTGCTCTGAAAGTTTATTGATTTTGTGTATTGCTGCAGAAGAAAAATATTTTTAACTACAGAGGCATGAAATAGTGATTACAATAGAAGGCCAGTCATTCAGACCAAGTCTGTGTCTTCTTTAGTAGGAGAGGGCAATTAGTAAATGTGAGTTTTCTGTAGTTAGTATTTGAAAACAAGCACTTCCTATAAAGGAAGAGATGAATTCAAGACAAATTGTGGTTTTATAACTTCCCTGTCACTTTAAAAAATACTAAAATACATACATATTAAACAACATGCTTGGGTTACCAGCATTCCATATTTAAAGCAAGATGTCTGGCTGATTTTAGCAAAGACATTTACTTCTGATATTTATACCTCAGTAACCAACTGTGAGCTCAGGAGGAGTCAAAACAATCACTTGAGTGGAATTTTACAGGAAGGAATTTTACAACTCTACTTACCAAAAACCTTTGTCCGTTTATGCTGTGCTTTCTCACGACTTTCTCACAGTCCTTATACTTTAACTGTCAATGAAAAGAAGATTATTATTGCACAATTAATTATAAGAATAGACATACTTTGAGTAGATGCTTCAAGTTACCCTTTTGTATGCTACAGCCTGTTGAAATGGCTTATTTTGTTCTGTAAACAGGGATTTTTAAGACAAAGATTGTTCAGTGGACTTGAGGATTTTCATCCATTTAGGAACATATAATTCCTCACATTTAAAAACCATCTCACAGTTGGCTGGCCCGAAGAAATATTTGGAAAATAGATAGTTGTGGTACTGATTGTTATGCACAGTTGCAGAAAACAGGAAGTACAGCAAAAACCTTAGTATATTGGAAGACTAAAGCCCTGATCCCAGTCGCTGAATTTATTGTTGTGATCAAAAAGCTTCCTCTTCTTGATGGAAATGTCACTTGTTAATCCTGGAAATTATCTATAATAGCTATAATATTTGGAAAGTTTTTCCACAGTAGCATCTAGGACAAGGACATGCATTTTAGAAGTTGATCATGTACATAAGAACAGAAAGCTCCTGGTCCTAACAGGCAAAAACTTAACAGTAATTTAGGGGACTTAGAAAAAAACTAAACCAAGAAACTAGCCACATTTAGCAAGACATGACTTTTAAATATTTCCAGTGGGTGTCTTAAGGGTGGTTTTTTTTTGAACAGTAGTAGCATAATATGAGAACACAGCTTATATTTTTGATCCAGCTAGAATACATTTTTTCTGTTTAAAGTTGATCAAGTCCATAGCAGAAGGAAACAAAAAGTGAGCAGACAAGGTGACTTTTTGGAGCCTTTGAGACAGAATAATAGCTCTGGTCCTGCCTGAAACTTTAGTTAGTGAAAGTTATGCAGACAAATGAGCCTGTGCTGCTGGGATAATTCCCCTAAAGCAGATAACATCTTATAGGAAGCATCATGTCCTTTCTTACTTCTATCCTACTTCCTCATTTTAAGGAGTAATCTTGTAACTTGGTGTTATGAGAGCAGATCCTGAAAACATCTCAACAGCTAAGATAATATTTTTAGGAGCCACCTTCAGTTACTCATATGCAGAAACAGATCTAACTCTGCTGAATATTTTAGGATACAAATGAAGACTTCTGTGCGGACTGAGGGCTTAAACCTGTAAATAATGTCTCTTTCAAATAGCGAGTGCTATATCAAGCACAAGTCTGTATGCAGCAGTAAGCAACTGCTATACTTGGTAGGATACATCAGTGTGACTGAGACCTAATCTCATTCTTACATTAACTGATGAAAAATGCTGTTTAGCTATTAAAAATAACCATCGGGATATTACAAATATGCACATCTCTGCTTTTTCTAAAAAAATTTAAAGTCTTTAGAAATATTTCAAGGTTTGGTTCTTTATTGGTCCTTCCCTATTTTGAATGCATGGTTTAGATTAACATAGGCTTTAAGTTAACATACCTAGAATCATAAATTAGATGTTATTACTGTTAAGTATGAAGAATTCTTATTTGATAGAAACTGAGGACTTTATTCATGCCAGTAATACATCATAGTATTGTTACAAAAATTAATTATATGTATGCTGCCTGAATTTTGCTAATATGAAGGTGTAAGCTAGCAATGAATTGATGAAAAGATTACCACTGCCCTGTGTCATGACTGATCACTTCAGGTGAGAGAAGATTTGAACATGATTGTCCTTTGAAAATCATCCCACAATTGTCTCAGTTTAGGAGGAAAAAAAATTGCTTATCCCCCTTGGACTTGAATCCTGGTCTTTGAACATATGGCTGCAGGCAAAATATATTAGTCAGATGCAAAGAAAGCATTCCTAAGATATAACATTCAGCCCTTTAATTGTATGTGTGAGGGAAACTGTATGAGTTTATCTGGGGAGAAGATCTGGTCACTTGCGGCAGTTGCCCAGAGCTGGCTTACTTAGGCTGACATTATTGTCAGATTTCATAGATGACTTTAAGCAGCTTTTGCTCTGATTCACCTCCCAAAAAGTGGAATGCCAAGATTATCTCTATCCTGGGGTGTATCTGGATCAGTAGAGGGGGGAGGTACTCAAAAATTAATGTAACCAGGCCCATTCAATTATGATAGAACTTACAGTTAATCCTTTTATCACTGTTAAGGATATCATTATCAGCTCTTTCAGAAAGCCATTTCCCTTCTTAGTCTCTGTGAAATGGTGCTCCAAACCACCATGCACCAGTGTTGTAATGTTTTTCGTATTTGTCTGAAGCTGCCTGTCGATAGTGATCTCATCTGTTCCATCTCCAATTCTTCGTTTCGCTTTCCTGTGCCACTAACCCCTGCACTCTAAAACTGGAGGTTTGCAAGTGGTTGGCAGTTTCACTTCTCTGGAGATTTGGTAGACAAAGACTTTGTGTTTGATCCCCCTTGGACTTGAATCCTGGTCTTTGAACATATGGCTGCAGGCAAAATATATTAGTCAGATGCAAAGAAAGCATTCCTAAGATATAACATTCAGCCCTTTAATTGTATGTGTGAGGGAAACTGTATGAGTTTATCTGGGGAGAAGATCTGGTCACTTGCGGCAGTTGCCCAGAGCTGGCTTACTTAGGCTGACATTATTGTCAGATTTCATAGATGACTTTAAGCAGCTTTTGCTCTGATTCACCTCCCAAAAAGTGGAATGCCAAGATTATCTCTATCCTGGGGTGTTAAATGTTAAATACCTGGGTGATAGTTTTGGACATTGGGAGGAACGTGTTCAGTTGCAATGGAGATGGAGCAAGCACTATCTCCGATGTGAACTGAAAAATGAGCAATTTACAGAGAACGCACAGAAATGAAATTTCAGTAAAATTGGCTGAGTTACACATTCCCGGGCAATTACAAAGCTGTCAGCATTGCTGTGCAGAGGATATATATCGGCAGTGAATTCCTCTATTGCCTTTCAAGTTATTTCTTCAGTGTGGAAACTACTCTGCATTGTAAAATGAGATTTATACATCATCACATGTGAAAATGATGTCAGAAGAAACAAAAGTTCATACCTAGTCACACAAGGTAATGTCAGGAAAAGTAACAGTGACAGGAAAGAAGGGGTAATCTTGAGCCATGAGTTTTGCCCAAGAAGTTTTAGAATAAGGAAGTCAAACCAGAAGGTGAAAGCTTTTTCCAACTGAGCCCAAAAAATTAGGAGTCTGGTAAGTTCCTGGCTGGATTCTCATGGATGTGATTAACAGACATTCAGAGGCTCATTTGTGAAAACCAAGCAATTTGAAAAAAAATCTCTCTTCTGAAAATCATTGAAGAAGACCTAGAAAACTTGTAATCTTCACACACTAAAACCTTCTACAACTGTTAATATATATCAACGACTGTTGTAGCAAAGTGTATATTTTCTTTGAAAAGGCATGAGTTTCTCTTACACCCAATTTAAAACACACTTTCAAGAATCATTTATATATTTCACTCGTCACTTTAGCTCGGCTTCTTAATTGTCAATGGTTTTGCTTTTAGTTTTGTAGTAAGTTTTGCCCATTAGAAAAACATGTAAATTTAGCACAAACAATGTTACAGTAGTTTGCTTCTCCATCATACAAAGGTGAAAAACAGTTAAACTTACCGTCCTAAAATATTCTGCTAAGTCATCTGGGCTCCATGCAACCACGTCTGAACGGTAGGGAATGTTTCGCAAATCCATTGTAAGTTTTCTCCTCTAGGCAGTTAGAGAACATTCATAGCAGTACTATCAATGAAACAGCCATATATTCCCTGTGTGTGACCACCTCCAGCCTGTCCAGTAATTCCTTCCCAAATACCCAGCTGCTTCTTTTTAAGACCTGTTTTTTTTTAATTTAGAACTATATTGTTAGGACATCCAAGAGAGATACTGCTTCCTCTAATACAAAATGGTCTCTTCTCAGAAAAGCTGTCAGCTAGTCAGCCTTACCACTTCCTTTGAATATAAGTAAGTAAACAAGGAAGCACAGCAAAGAGTTTAAAATGTTCTGCCTGCTACATGAGTAAGCTCCTATGGACCCTATTTGCTTGTAATTGCATACATGAATATTTACTTATTTACACACTCCATACAGTATAAACATCTTGAAATATTATCTGCGTAGACATTGGTTACTGCTTCTCTGCAAGTCTAGCCTAGGCAAGCCCCACTCCAAAGAAGAAAACGTTTACTTAAGAGAAACTTCTTCAACTTACCTCACTACCTGAAGTGTCACATTATCTTTCTTTGATTTGTACAACGATACAACGATAAAAGGTTATTGTTGGAGTTCTACATAAGGAGATATTCATGAATTAGGGTGGAATTAGGGTCAGCATTCCTTCAAATAAGGAATCTCTCAGTGAAACTAAAAAATGGACAAGCTTAGATGAAAAATTATTACAGTCATTCTTTCAGTGCTCCATTTTTCAGCTACGTCTAACAAGGATTTTTGTGTCTGAAAAGAATCCACAGAACCATAATATTACCACAGGGACATGATAGACACTATCTGTCATGTATAGCCAATTCAGGCACCATCCTATCAGTAGGTGCCTTTGGTGAGACTACATTTAGTAATTCCAAATGTGCCTGTTTTTTAATAAAGCCAGCATGTCCATTCTCCCTTTTCTTCCTCCCAGAGTTGTGCTGGTATGAATGCTTGGGGTCACTGTTCACATCTGCTCCAGTACACTGCACAAAAGGTGGTATTTTGTGAGCTTCCTGTATTAGTGAGAATAGATGCATAGTTCTGAAGCACTGGAAAGGAAAGTTTCTCTTCTTTCTAATGAAATGTATCACTCTCACTATTTCTAGTCGTTGAAGACCTTCTGACTTTGCAAGTGCATTCCATATGAGTGCATGTATTTGAGTTCATATCTACAAGTCTCTATAGTATTGTACACAAGAGTTTTCCTTTTGAAATTCAGTCTGATTTAAAGTAGCTTATATTTTCTGGAGAAATTTTGGTAAATGATGGCAGCATGGTATTTAAAACTGTAAAACTAAGCTGCTGTAACAGCTGTTCTAAACAGTGTAGCATTTATCAAATACATGATATAGCTGTGTTTTATGGGTTCTTATTTGAAATTACCTGTATGAATCATCTGAGGCATGTACTGACAGTATCACAGAAATATCATCACCTCTTCATTGTAAATCTTGGTGGGGGGACAAAATAGGACTAAATTAACTTTTGACAAAGAATGCCCAATGAAGAAGTTTTGATGGTGCATTATCAGCAGTGGTAAAGGGGAGATTACACAGCACACATCTCAGACACTCAATCACACACCATGTCTTTCAACAGAGAAACAGGTTTCTTACAGTACAGAGACAGGAAGAAGCCTGTGCTATAATTGCAAATTGTTTGTTTTATTACAGAATTTCATTACCTTCTAATCTAATTTCTATCCCAAATCCAGCATAGCAGCTCTAATTTCAATTGTGTTATTCCTTATTTGTACTAATATAAAACTAATTAGTCTGGTCAAAATTTATTCTGATGATCTTATAGAAGAATCATAGCATCATTTATTCTGATGCTGAGATAGAATTGTAGAATCATAGAATTGTTTAGGTTGGAAAAAACTTCTAAGATCATTGATTCCAACCGTTAACCTAGCACTGCCAAGTCCACCACTAAACCATGTCCCTAAAGACCGCATCTACATGTATAAGAGATATGAGAGGAGATGATAGGAGAAAAGCAGTCACCTTTGAAATCAATCTCCTTGTCCAGAGAGCAACTAACACAGAAATTCTAACACATTTATCTAATCATTATTACCCAAGCTTGAATCCTGTCTATGTCACTGTGAGTACATTATATCTGCATGTGTATTTCATGCATTTTGCAACACCCAGCTGCACAAGTACTTGAGCTTTGTCTCTGTCTGTAACTTCTTTTGTAATGTAACAAACACATAGGATGTGGTGGCCAAGTGAGGCTTGCTGAGGAAACATCACTTTGTATTTTCTGCATTTGAATTTTCAGATATACTGCTAGATTAGTGTAACAATTTTAAATTGCATTTCTAACCTATGTAGGTATTTGAATCTATCAATGGAAAATGTTGTTCAATTCGCAAATAACCATGCATGAGTCATGGTCCTGAATCCCAACCAGACTGCAGAGAGTTGTTTTGAAAGATACTTTTAAATGTCTGTCTTTGTGGCCCAGAAATGCCATGTGGCAAATCCCATATTCCACAAAAGGAAAATCTTGATATCGGAAAAAGGACTCCACATTATTTCCTCACTCTTTTAACTGTTCTTCTGTTCACTCTTCCCATATTTTCCCACTTCTTTGTTATTTCTCTTTCTCTCTTCAGAATCACTGTTTTTACCTCCAGAATTGGCACTTTCACCCAGGTGCTTCTGTTGCCTCCAGTGTCCTCTGCTCAGAGAGGCAATTTCAACACTGATGGTCACCAAGAGAGGAAATCGAGAAAGAAAAAGTTGAATGTCCACGCTTGTGTAAGATTGTAAGGGAGGATGTCTGGGAAGCAACCACAGCTGATTTTTACAGAGGAAGACAGTATGACTGCGGGGATAGCATTAGGGTAGTTAAATGAACTGCAGCCAACAGACAGGGCCACAGAGAGTTCCTGGAGAAGAATGTCAAGTTTGACAGGCTACATGCAGAAATTTGGTTGATAACTAAATACATTTCAGAGTTGACAATCCTAACTGTCTGCTGGGAATGTTTGCATGCTTTGAATCTTAGCAGTTCAATCTTATATTGCAAGAAATGAAGACACAATAAGTAAGCAGCGCAAGATACATCTGTTCCATAATATAATTTGTTACATACTTCAGTTGGCAATCTTCCATGAAAAGGATTTTAAGCTCTTAGATTTTCAAATGCTGAGAAACATTGACATTACAACTATTATCACATGCATACCTTTTCCGTTGTGACCTTTTTTCCCCTCTTTTTAAAGAATTAGGTCTTTTATAGTTGATGCCTGCAGTGATACAACCTTCACATGAAAAATGTGTCTCTTCAAATAACAGCTGCCAATGGTACAGTTCTTTCAGATGAAGCAACGGTCTTGTGACTGATCTTTGAAAATGTGAGAGTCTAACCATTTCAGGCACCGCAGGAGGGAAATTCACACTGCCCACATTCCACTGCCTTCAAAGAGCCTCAATATTTTCCAGTTTCTCTCACTTCTTTCTGGTTGTCTGTCCTGCAGCACCCTGTTTTAAGTGGACTCAAAGGCTTACTTTGAACAGCTTTCTGAATGGCTTATTTTTCTAGAATAACTCAGTTTACGTGTCAATTTTCCTGGAGTGAAGCAAAAAGACTTCAAATTTCATAAGAATTTAGTCTTCATGTTCATCTTAGTCCCAAACCAAAATGGATCTTTATGACATGTTTTTCTTTTGCCCTGCCCAATTTTGTTTTTAAAAGACTTGGGTACTTTCTTCCTTTTATCCTGTGAATATTTACCATTGCCAGCCTATATTTCCCCTTTTAATATTGCATGCCTTATTCCCAAGCTGTATACCTGTCTATAACACATGGAAAAAATGCTTTCATTTTTATACCCTTTAAAAATCACCACGGTATTGTTATATATTCCTTGCTGTCTTTAATAATCACTGAGCCACACTTTCTCCCCCTCAAATGTCCTTATCCATTATTTCCTTAATTCTTGTAGTCGTGTTAACCTTGACTTTGCAATGTCTGCACTAATACAAGATCCAAAACTTAGTCTTCGGCAACTTAAAAAAGCTCTTTTGTAGGAATAGAACTACGAGTCTTCCTCACCACCTAGTGGCTGAGTCACAGACCGACACCAAACACTAACGACTGCTCTTTTCAAGAACAAGGATGGACACTGAATTGCTGACACTGTACAAATTTGATACTTGGGTTATATGTATGGCACTTCAATGGGACTAGCAGTCGAGGTAGATGCTAACCAACATACCTGCATCTGAAATATATGGTTTGAATAAAACTGTGTCTGAGATACTGGCTCCAAATCCAATTTCACACAAAAAAAATCTGTACTCTTTCTGAACTCAACCCTCAGCAATGATTTTCCTGGCTGGAAAAAAAAAATTGCATACTTGAAGAAGCATATTTTCCATTGCTGGTGAAATGTATTACTTTGACTAGGTGGAAACATGGAGTTCAGGCAATTACAAATTGCCTGAAATCTTAGAATACAGCCACTAGAGTGCAGCTGAACTCTATTCAGAAAACAGAGAGAATCGAGCATCTATTAAGGTGCTGTAAAAAAAAGGCAAGTAGTTAGAGATACTCTAGCGAGTATTGTTTTTTCAGGTACATATTTTCTTCCACTCTGTTAGGGTCATAAGAGGCATAACATGTCTAGTTTGCCCAGAGACACTGCTAACAAACACAGAGGAGAACACCTAGCAGACCTTAGAAAGAACATCTACTGAGGAAAGACTGAAAAAAATGTTTTGCTTAGTCTGGGAAAGGGAAGTTGGAGATGAGGGAAGGAAAAAGGAGGCAAACTTAGTGACTTTGGGTGATAGCAATCAGTTGTTCTTG
The DNA here is from genome assembly GCA_008921705.1 of Burhinus oedicnemus. NCBI lineage: Eukaryota > Metazoa > Chordata > Aves > Charadriiformes > Burhinidae > Burhinus > Burhinus oedicnemus. The sequence goes on from VFFE01007802.1 coordinate 995,578, forward strand.
TGACCTGTGAAAGGCTCGTCTAACAACAAAAGCAGCTGCAAGCTTGAAAAGTAGGTATTGCAGATCGAAGAACTTTCCTGCCCAGTATTTGGACTGTTCTGTGCAATTCAACAGCTCAATTCATAAACTGCCAAACAATGCCAGCTGTGCTGTGACTCAGAAGGAAACTAAGTGGGCCAAAAGGACAACTGGAAAGATGTTCAGTTTTGGATATGATATTCTATTTTAGTACAGTGTCTTCCAGGTACAGAACTCTACCAGTGAACACACAGGTTTTGTAATTGATTATGCAAGGTTGACAGAGACATTGGAGTTATTTAAGATGAAGATGAAGAAAGTTAGAAAAAAAACATTTAGTCTGGGGTAATTGCTCGGATCCTTTCCACCTGTGCTATCAAAAAGCACAGGTTTCCTCCCACCAGCTCCAGACAAGACTGTTGCCAAGGGGGCAGTTGCCAAGACCTTGGCTGTGCAGGGCTCCGGTTCCCCTCAAGGCCTTCTTTCACTGGTGCAGCTCCTTTTTTGCTATAACAGCTTCTGTTCTAGCTCTCGCCTGATCCCTGACACTCCTGTCTCCTCTGCACCACTGCAGAATTGGGCCGTGCTGTGCTGTGGGAACCTGCCAGCCCTACAGCCAGACGTCACCCAGTGGCAATTGCTTTGAACATTTTGAGTTTTCTTAAAAAGGAGAATTAAAACAAGGCTAAGTGTTGGTGTTATGGTGAATAAAAGCCTGCTATTTAGGTCTGACTATGAGTAGAGGTAATCAGGCTCACATTATTTTTATCAAAAAAGAGGGGAACAAAAGAGTCCCTGAACAAAGTGATAAAAGCTGGGAAAGGAAGAAAAAAGGACAAAAGTGAATCCAACTAGGCATGTTTCCTTTCTGTGTCTTGGGTCCTAAATGCCCTGGTTTCCCTTTGAAGAGCTGAAGCAGGGCGGAAGGTGCTGTGACATGATCAACACTGTGCAGATAGCAGTACCAAGCAGTGGCCATCGGTGGTGAGACAAATGAAAAGTGCCCACCTCTGCAGCTGCTTAGAAGGATGGAGAAAAAGGCTGAGTTCAGGACTGTTGCTGAAGTATGCCCTAAAGGATGATAGTTTTGCCTGCTATTGGACTTACCAGATTGCCTTTTTTTGGGTGTGATTTCTCCTTTCCCTGGAAGAATTATGTTCTTTTAAACACTTTTGAGTCTGTGTTTGTGAGTGGGCTAATCCTGCCTCTTGCACAGTGCTCAAGGTAGCTACTGGGGAGTATTTAACGTTATTTAATTTCTTTACTATGAAACAGCACCTGGTAATGTATTTTAATATATGGCTCTGTAATTATGCAATGTATCCAAAGTTGCACACGGCTTGTCACCTGGGTGCTGACTGAGCAGTGGCCTTCATTCAGGCTGAACCCTCTCATGCCGTGAGGAGGTGCAACCCCAGGACTGCCATGCAGGCCCTAGGAACTCACTAAAATACTCTCAAGATCACAAACAGGGCTGTGGTGTTAAGCTGCAAGGAGGAGAAGCTTTCACTGCACTTGGGTAAAATACATGTAAGACGTTGCTTTTGATTTTTTTTGGTTGAGAGTATAGCTTTGAAAGGAACTTCCAGGAGTGCAAATGCAAGAGAAGATATTTGTGCAAACCATGACAAGGGTTGATCTGCCGTGCTCACCTTTGGTACTGGAAATCAGCGTCCGTAGGCGCTGTTATCCCTAGATGGCGCCGAAGCCCGAGGTATTCCAATTCGGTGCTTCTGTAATATGCTTTCAGTTTGCTTTGCCTTTTTTTTTTCTTTTTTTGGGGGGGTGGGGGGGGGTGGGTACCTACTTATTTAAAAAAAATAAAACCAAAATTGTTCTCTTTCAGCAAAGATGACTGAACGGTAATAAAAAAATATGATTTTTGATTCTTCAGTTTTTTAATCAGCAGTATTTCAATTTTTTTCCAACTATTCTGACAGCTAAATATATTATGATTATTTTAACTCAGCCCATTTTGTTATTTTTATCAAATGAGCTATTGACACCAATAAACAATTTATTGGCTATGACATTCAGATGGTAAATGACCTCTTTTTATTTAGAAAAACAGGGTTTTTTCTTTACCCAAACAAAGCTAACTTTATAGAACATGCAGAGCTTACATTGCTTTCAGCTCAGGTCTGTACTGGTTTACAACGTGGAACTTTGGTCATTGTACCCATCGCAAGGAAAGCTTGACAACCCAATAAAGAAGAAAATAATTGCTGTTAAATTCAAAGTCAAAATCTGGAGTAAATGTTGCAATTGCAGAGCATTCTGTCCATACACAAACTCAGAATTGGATTCTGATCCTAGTATATTTCAAATTCTCTAAGTATTTAAATAGCTTACTGAACAATAAGAAAACGGCTAGTGATTTTGCAATGCTGAGAAAAAGAAAAAAGCTTCAACAGCTTATATGCTGATAGGTGTTCATTTCAGACCTTCATGGGAAAGGTTTTTGTCAATCCCAAAAGTTTTTGAGAGTGAATTTCATGCCAGATCAGAAAATATGTTACTTGTGATACCATTTTGATGAAAATAATGATATTTCAGATTCTTAGTTACACTTGCAACCCGATGGTGCTATTGGCACTTTCCTTTAGTCCTACAGTGTTCCTAGCAGACAGAGCAAGAAGCTGGGACTCAGAAGAAATGCTTGGCATTCCCATCTTTGCAGCAGACATTTTTTCTTGCAGGCAGAGGGGACACCACCCCATGAATGCCAGAACATTTCCTCCTCTACGTATTTCCTAAGGGCTTTTGAACCAGTAGTTTAGCTACGTCTAAACCAGCATGGTCTGGAGGCACGGATGTCTAGGAGAGAAAAAGAGCTGCTGCTAACCAACATAGTCTCGGGTATAGTTTTGATTTTAGTGTTAGTTTTGTTTTCAATATTTATATTCCTCTCTATGACTGGCTCAGAGTTTCCAAGGAGCTGAATTCTTGAACACCGCAAGCTTTTCAAATTTTCCGTGTCACCTTATGTTCAAAATAAAGTATGTTTGTAATAAGAGATTTTTTTTCTCATAAACAAGCATTTTGCATATATTTTGATCTGTACATGTGTATAGTACTATGAATGGACTTAGAAACCATTCTTTTTAATCCTCTGGCTCATTATGAAGGAGGGTCAACACAGATCAAAAGTAATTATCCAGCTGGGGCAGTCCTAATCAGTTAGGTCTGTCGTCCAAGATGTAGATTAAAGTAACAGCAGTGTTAGAGTAGGTTCTCACCTTGCTGCTTGATAATAAGTGATGCAATACATTCTGTCGCTAGGGACTGAAGTGTCCATTGCCCAGAGCAGTGTAGGGATGTGATTTGGGCTGCCTTCATTTGCTACAGTGGTGTAAAAGCTCAAAACATCAGAAGGAAGACCCGTGACTGCTGAACTTTAACACACACTTGAAGACAGCTTAAAGCAGCTGGTGCTGCAACTGCAAGACATGGTCCTGTCCCAGCCTCTAGGTTCTGTATTTTTGCTGCTCCTGCTTGTGCCAGCATAAGCATTGTTGTGACCACCTGAGGAAACAGGATCAGGGATTTGGATCTGTTAGCTAATCTAACAAAAAATAATGATGAAATGGTTGGTTTCGGACTGTAGCTCTTCCCTGATATGGCTTCACTGTATGACTATGTAACTGTTTATGCCTGCACAGAGTAGGAGGTATAGCATAGCCAGAAAAATTTTTGGCTCTGAGTCCGCAGGGAAGTCCAGGCTGTTTCTTTTGACAGCAATGCTGGTTCAGACTGTACATTACATTATAGGCAAAATGAATCATCTAGAATGAAGTGGGAACTCTTTTCATTTTTACTGTGTAGTTAATCTCATTTCACCATCTTGTTCTGGCTGATGGGGCATGCACTACTTCTTGTTTAGGATTTAAACTTACAGAATTAAAATCCTGTTTCCTAGAGAAAGTTGAGAATTATTTTATGTGCTTCTTACTTTTTGACTGTTACCCTCAATAGTTTAATATGTTGCACAATTTAGACATTAGTTTCAGGTAGTTTTATTATAAGTGACTTATAAATAACATTGAAAGAAAGCTGAAGGTGTCTGCTACTTAATTCAGCACAGAAAGTATTGAAAGTTTCCTACAACTGTCTATTTTTAACTATTCTGCAAAACTCCCACTTGTTTCTCATCCCATATCACTTTTATTCTTAAGTTATTCAGGTTCAATAAAGAAGATTCTGCATTAAACTCCTAGATGTTTGCGTGAACTGGATATATGATACCAAGTCTGTAAAGAAATACTTATTTATGTTTTACATGGGGTTTGTTGTTTGTTTATTTGTTTTTTGCTATAGAAAAGCACAATTTGTCAATGATCTTATATTCTGCGAACAGATTTTCTTTCTTAGTGTCCGTATACTATCCTACTGGGCACTTCTGCTCACCACACTGGATTGTGATGAAGTACTGGTGATTACAAAAGTCTTACATTCAGATGTGATTTCTGGCCTATGTGCTCTGGCTTGCAGGAGTTCCAGTCTGAGGAGCTGGTTTGCCTTCAACAGTAGCAGCCTTTCATCCAAGGACCTTCTCTCTGGTTGCGTCATAGAGATTTGACTGTCTAAGAGACAGTCTTCTACTGTCACCCCATGTCACTGCATTTGGACTATCTGCCTAGCACAGAAGTTAAAGAGAAGGCAAGCAAGCCCCATATTTGAAAATATGCTTGCAGTCTTCCATACAGGAAGGTGCTGATCTGAAACAGTATTTATAAGCTAACAGATTTTCCATGCCATTATGTCACTCACAAATTAATCTTGCTCATGATATAGCATGTCTGGATGCAGAAGTAATAATGTATACCAGGAGACTGCAAGCACCTGTTCTGCCTGCAGAAGTGTCTCTTGTATGTCAATATGAAAGACTTAGCTCTACTTTTCACCCAGTTCTCACTCAGAGAAATTCTTTGGATCACTCAAGAGTGTTTGTCCATATCCTGTGTATCAGAGTCCTGAGGGAACTAATAGGCCCTAGCGGCCCTGACTAGCTTCACCTGGAGCCGCCATCCACACCTGGCCCATGGTCTGAGGCTGTATTTAAGCTCAACTCAGGACTTTGCTAAGATATTTGTCATTGAAAATTTCAATGGGTAGAGAGAGAGGTCACTTCAGATAAGATAATACTTGCTTTCCAGTAAAACTTTTGCTTTCAAGCAAAACTTTCTGCTTTCCATTCTTCATTGCATCAGTCTGAGGCTTGACGTAGTACATAAGTGGGGATAATGAATGTCTGGATTGCTCTAATTATAGCCATGTAAAGACATGGGCTGCTCAGTGCTGTTATTTAGATTGCCATGTTACTTTAAGATGCCCTTGAAAATTAATGACTTCCTAATGTTGGTAATTTCTGGAGGGTGATGCTATTATGATGTGTGTGGGGGGACTGTTAGGTGCTCGCTCTCCCAGTATTTGCTCTGATGTAATGGTGTTGAAGAGCTGAACTAGTTCTCCTGTGTGTAAGAGGGAATGTAAGTAAGGTGTTGTATAAATCCGGTTCCTTGCTATGTAAGATGTGTAAGCATCATATAGGAGCAAGATGACAGAGATCAAGTGTGCATCCTATGCAGCTGGGTGCACACAAGTGGCATGCTTGTGATGCAACTCCAATTGAGAAGCTATATGGCTATTTTAGCTGGCAGGCAAGCATAGGCTATTAATTCCTGATAAGGAATGGGACTCCACATCCCCGGTGTTATAACTGTGCAGCTGTAACTGCTTTCTGATTGTAGTTTTCACTCTTCTGGCTGGTGTGGCCATCAGAAGGGCTGTATTTCTTCCCTTCTGTAGCCATGTTGTCCAGTCTGATTAATCCAGACTGCTTGAATGTTTGTGCAAAATCCTGTTAAAGGCTGGCTATGTAAGTTTATATGTATATACATCAGCTATGGAAAGTTTTTTGCAGTCCCTTAACAGGTGAACTTCATGAGGAACTTTGAATGTTTCATGCTGCTGTTGTTGCTGCTGCTGTTCTTAAGACCAGTCCAAGACTGGATGTGGTCAAGATACCTACTGTGACCTGGTAGAACCAGGTACTCATTTACCTAGGCAAGCTTGTCCGTGCTTACTAATTTTACTGTTTGTAGGTCAGAAGCAAGTTAAATAATTCTTGCAAAATGAGTCACTGATATCTTTATTGAAAAGAGTAAATTTAAAACCCTTCCTAAAACTTGTGAATAGAACTTGGTAGATGCAGGGTGAGAAACCTTCGTAATTCCTCTGCCCCAAAGCTAATGCCCTGTAAGTATCATTTGGAGCTGTTTTTCCCTCTCTATCTAGGCAACGTACAGAAACTCTCTTTTCATCTTTGTGTACTTCTGCAGCAACAGACTTAGCTTTGTGCTTTAATGTGTTTTGCAGTATGGATGCAGCCTTCCAGAGGTTATCAAGTGAATTGATCAGGTTTTTTTGTCTTAATCCAACCAAGACAGAATCATTACTGATCAGCATGAAGTTCTGTAAAGAGATTAATATTGTGTTAAGGCTCCTGGAAATGGATCTGTATACAAATCTTTAATTTACTTGGCCTCTCCTCAGATACCATTTCTAAAGTGAAATTGTTACTATTAATACAACATCTGTCTTACTACAGCTGCACATACGATCACATTTACTTTGCAGGAGAGTATGTATTAATTATATATTAATAAAAATCAGTTCTTTCTAGATATTCTTAGCTTCAAGCTCTAGTTTCTGAAATCTCAACGTTTATTGAGACGATTTTCCTAGTGCAGAAGTTCATTTTAAATAAATAAAAGTGATAGTGTGCTTCTGTGGGTGTGAACCAAATCATACTCTACTACCCTGGGCTAGTTGTCAGAGCTCAGGTTAATACCATTTAAGTCTATACGGAGGAGGAGCTGGTGTGTGTGTGTCAGAAGCAGCATTGGAGGTGTTAGTGGGGAAAACAGGTATGTGCTGAGCATAGGTCTTGAGGTGATGAGGGCAGCAAGGACACCCTGTCTGCTCACTCAGTGTTTGTAGGGTTACTGAGGAAAAAGTTCCCAAGAGTAATTCTCATGCAAGGAAGTGAAGCTGGATTATGAGGGCTGGAACTGGAGGTAAGCTCATGGCCAGATCTGTTATGGAAGTATATGGCCAGTGATCGGCTGATATTTACTGGTTTTGAAGACAGACTCAGTGATTCTTCTATGAGAAGAGGGACAAGCCCCAGCCCCTGACTGGTGCAGAAAGGAGGCGTGACAGGCTCATCTTGTCTCCCTGTAAGCTTTACTGTGGGAGGACATGTTCTGGCCTGAAGCCATGTGTGAAGCAGAAAACTCTGTGACATTCAGAAAAATGCAATTTGTTGGAAATGCACCTTAATGACATAAGAAATACTTTCTTCAGAAAATGTAAGAAATGTTATACCCCATCTTCTTAGGGGTAATATAAAATTATTCAACAGTGTACACAGTCACTGGTTGCAGGGACAGGAAAATAGAGCACTTCTGAGGCAAACACTTGAAGAATCATGAGCAGTAAGAAAGATGAGAGTATTAACTGCAGCCATTGAGGGTTCAAATCTGCAGCTGGACATGATGTTTTTGAGTTCTCTTGAAAAAATTAATCTTTGCTTTAGGTGCTATATGTTGGTTTGAGTCTTTTCCTTATGGGTCACTGACAGGAGGCAGAGGGCCTTAAGCAAAGCCAGTTGGATTGCATGGGAAGACCCAGGCTGGGGCTTGCTATGCACTTTGGCTAGAGCTAGAGTACGCTTGCTTTGATATTAATAAAGGTAATGTAGACTTTAAAAATACTTTGGTTCCAGCAGTTAATATTACATCCTGAATTCCTTCTGCCAAATTCATAGGGTAAAGTAGTACAGTAAGAAATTTTTGGGAGGAGCAGGGTAGAAAAAGTACTGCAGTGGAGGCTGGGCATGATACACTTCACATGTGGCTTTGGGTATTTATAGTTTGAAAGGGTTGATGAAATAAGAAAAATTGCCTGAGACTTCTCAAATGGTAAACATTAGTCCCAGGTGGGGTATATATAAAGAGAAGGCTGGGTGGGAAGGGGGAAAGAGTTGATTATAGAATTATAGGTTTTCATTTTATATTTATATTCATTTTACTGCAACATTTTCTGGAATAGGCACAAAATAATTTTGATGTATTTTAAATGGGCACAGGCTTTGGGTAACTGCATTGCTTGCAATGAGATGATACTTGCGATTTTTCTGCAGAGAAAGCCCAATAGGCAACTGTTAATTCTGTAACGTAACCTATGGGAGCAGTTTTACCATGGCTACAATGTGTTTTAAGGTAAATATTTTTATTTATGAAAAAGTAGTAAGCAAACTAAAACTGTGGGTAGGGCTGGGGAAGAATTCAAATTGTATTTTAAGCATAGTACTTTCTGAGGCAGACTTAGTTGTTATGCTTATATCTTGAGCCACAGTTTTTCTATTTCCCAGTGTTCATTATACCAGAATTATTCATGAATTTAAATCAGGTCTGAGCACTGATCTTTAACAGAAAGATTCTAGCTTTCCTCTCCCAACCAGGCATAGCACCAGTTTGCAAAGCAAACTGTTGGGAATAAGGTATGTATAGTATAACATTTGGTAATTTAATTATTTCTAAAGGTGTTTTTTCTGAAAAGCAGTAAGTCTCATTCTGAGTTCTTGTAACAGAGTAAGCTAATTTTGCTAAATAAGCTACTGCTCAGAGATCAGGTGATAAGGAATCTTGCATGGGGAATGTAAGTGTCTGCATAACTGATGTTTTTCATTACGCTTATTTCCCCCTGCAAGCTCTGCATGTAAAGAGGACACACATCTAAAGTGTAGCAGGAAGGAAAGTAGTGTCTATTTCCACCTAGACCACAGTGATAATTTAAATTTCTCCTTTACAGGTTTCTTTTACAGTACTGCTTTGCTCCAGCTGATCTGGGCCTTATTGTAGCAGCTACTTCCTAAAGGCACAGTTCTCACCCCATATAACTCCTGAAGGATCTTTCCATACGTTATAGAAACTGCTTGGGATCCCAAGATCCACAAAGCCCACTACCTAATATTTAGGTATTTCAGCCTGCTTAGACATGATATTTTTACTGAAGTGCCTTGCCTGTATATGAAGCACTGCTGTTCTTGTGCTGGCTGGGGTGTCACAGCTGCCTAGTGCAAAGTGTTGTGAGACTAAGCACACAATGCTACATCCTTTTATAGACCTTGTAATATGTATGAGTAGCTAAACAGAGAAGAGAAAGGAGGCTAATTTACACTTTACAAATGAGGGATTGAAAACTTCCCCAGAACAACTAAATTTTCTAGGAATGACTGACTGTCTTCATAGACATCATCTTCCTGTGTTGCTGCAAGATCTGTTCCTTTAGTCTTTCCCTTTTGCTAATGCAAATGTGCAGGTGTGGATGAGCTGGAAGGTGCTTGGATGTTAGAGCACGGCATAAGAATGTGTATAGCATAGAATATCACCAAGGTCACACAGAAAGAATATAGCAGAGCAGCAGTTTTAATTCATGTAGTCTGATTTCCAGTCCAGTACATCAACTATCTTCCAGAATTAGTCATCACTTGACATAAATCTGAACGATTTTGCAAATTTGCAATTTTGTGGTACAGAGGTGTTAGTTATTAAATCAGGCATTTCCTGCACTGTGGTAGCATCCAATGCATATTTAGTCAAGAAATCATTTTGCTATTACTTATCCTTAGTAAGAAAGGATCTCATGTGGACAAGGTGTTGCTATGCATCCATTTACCGCTATAGTGCCTGGCAGTAGACTTTTGAGAACACAGGTAACGGTGTGGCTGTTTTGATTTATTTGAAGATACTGGTATGGCCAGTGCAACTAGTACAGCAGGAGAGCATAAAGATGACTTAGTGCCAGCTTTGTATAGCGTGGCTGTCTTTGGCTTAAAGGTCAACCATTCTCTTCCCCCATTCAAGTCCTATTCTTCTGTTTTTTACCCTCTGTTACAATCTGTGAATGAGAGGTTGCTTTGAGTGGACGTGAATTCCATGTCAAGTCACATGACTTGGAACCAACAGCCTTTTTTAGGCCGAATGCAGTGAGACTGGCCCACTTCAGAAGTATTTTGAACCTGTTTATAGATAGCTTCTGAGGAGCTGTGTTTGAAAGGAGTTGCAAGTGACACATAATTCATCTAAATTTAAATTCACCCTTCACAAAAGAACAATTCTGAAAAGGAAAATATGGTAAGAAATTGAATTACATTTCCCACTGTTGAAAGCTTACGAGCAGCAGCTTAATGCAGTAAGCCTTGTAATGAGGATGGAGTGCCCTGTTAGTGAGGACTTGACATTAAAGGGAAAAAACAGATGATTCTATGGGACCACGGTGTTGCGAACAAATGATCTGTATTCAAAAGAAAGTCCAGAGCAAACATTAAACTTTAATGGCATAATCTCAGGGGGAAGGTTATTTTCTTGCAGCTGAACATTTTTCTTATTAGCATAACACATGGTCACTTTTGCAACAAGCATAATAATGTTGTTCATCATCCACTGGTTCTGTGTAAAGGTTAAGTCTCCTTGGAAGTATAGTCAAATAAACTAGTTTACTATCCACTTTGGAATGCAGTTCTCCCTGTGATGAGGGCATATTTGAGTTCTAAGCACTACTTCAATGCCAGTGGAAACTACATATTTTTTTTAACATTTGGAAGAAAGGTGCTTTGCATTAGCTGCCTTTGGGGATCAGACTTCCTTATGAAGTGTCTGTATGTGTCCCATGTGAGATAAATGGGATTCTTACTCTACATGGAAACCATGGAGAGTGATTTGGTCCCAAAATTTCAGAGCCGGGTACATGAAGTGAGGCACCTGATTTCTTAACAAGGAATTCTTATGTTCTGTAGAGATCAGTGGTAGCAGGCACTGGCTTATTAAAGATGCCTAGAAGTTAAGGCTCTATTTTGAATATTTTTGAACCCCAGTAACTGCCGAGGTTGGACAGGGCTAGTTGGTTATAACTTCAGCGGTAATGTTGCGGTGCATAGCTCTCGTAATAGACCATGGATTGCACTGGGAGTCAGATTGTTGGGAGTTGGTTGCTGCTTGATTCTCTCATTAGTTCAGAAAGATAGTAACCTTTGGGAGCCTTTTCCCTTTCTGTGCTGTTTCAGCTGTGATGCCTTCTTCATTTGTGAGAAAGAGGAGTGGCTTTACAGGCTTGCTATGGTCTGCTGTACAGATGGTCTCAATCACAGAATTAAAATACTACTGTTAAGTAGAAAGTTTGGTAAGGAATCAGTGGCCACTGAAGCTATAATTACTGGAGGCTGAAAATCACTTAAGATAGATAATATATGCTAGCTGTTATCTGGACCTCAGATGAAACCTCCCTCTGAAAGTGAAATATTTGTTGCAGTAAAGTTTGTTCTAAGAATATTATTTGCCCATTCTATGACCTAAGTCTATTATCTTCAGGATTTTTTTTAAGAATTTCATGTAATAGCTAGAGGCAATAAGTTGCTGCAGCCCATGCTTTGTACTTGATCCAGTGTTTGCTTTTTATCTATTCTCAAACTCACTGTTATGAGCAGTGCCTCTGCTCCCTTTTTCATACAGAACTTCTGCCGTGCTCTACTCTTTCCTTAGTCCCTCCTGCTCTAGTAAGTGCTATTTTTTTATAACTATTAAAACGAAACCTGGTTCTACAAAGATGCATTTATACATACCATAAACAGAAACTGTATGTGAGTTTAAGCTTGATTTCCTGTCTTTCTTTATGCAAATATTTTAGTTTCTTTAAAAAACAGTTACTGTGAAGTGATGTTCTCAGGTTTGCAATAAGAACACTGTACTTTCTCATCTCTGTACCTGTCACTTGAACCTGCCATAGGCCTCTTCCAAAAAAGTTATAGACTTATTATAGCAGGAAGCTGGGTAATCTAGTGATAAGAGCAGAAAACTAAACATGGATGAAATCATATAAAGGTCTTGAGCCTTTGATCAGTCATCTGTGAAATGGTTCTACCACTGTCCTCATCATGGGAGGATTGAATTTCCAGGACTGATCCTGGTAGGTCTTGAGTTTCCCCAGCTCCTGCTGAGTTTCCGCACTGAAACACCAAGTCGCTCACAGAGATGCCTAGGACCTGGGTGGCTCTAGTTGATAATCAGCAGAAAGGACATCTACAGAACACTCCATTACGACCCATTATTTTGGGAACACTAACATATAAATATGTATTTGTTGCAAATGTAGGCCGTGACTAATTCATTTATGAATTCCCTGAATTACGGCTGGTCATATTGTATCAGGACTTCAATTTTTGCATGTAGAAAAGAACCCACTGTGATTTCAAATGTAAAACAGCAGGATTTGTGCTCCTAACTTGGAAGCTTTCATAAATCTGATGCAGGAAGTCTGTTTCCCATTCTTCCCTCTTAATACTGTAAGTCATCGTTAACCTCTTCCAGTGTAAACGTTTGCGTCCTGAAGTGGTGAAAACCGGTCCAGTCTTCTTCAATATATTCATCAACAACCTGGATGAGGGGACAGAGTGTATCCTCAGCAAGTTCGCTGATGATACTAAACTGGGAGGGATGGCTGACACTCCAGAGGGCTGCACTGCCATCCAGTGTGACCTGGACAGGCTGGAGTGCTGGGCAGAGAAGAACCTAATGAGGTTCAACAAAAGCAAGTGTAGGGTCCTGCACCTGGGGAGGAAGAATGCTAGGCACCAATATAGGCTAGGGGTGCATATGCTGGAAAGCAGTTCTGAGGAGAAGGATCTGGGGGTCCTGGTAGATAGGAAATTATCCGTGAGCCAGCAATGTGCCCTTGTTGCCAGGAAGGCGACATAGGGCTGCATAGGGAAGAGTGTGGCCAGGAGGTCGAGGGAGGTCATTCTCCCCCTCTACTCGGCACTGGTGAGGCCACAACTGGAATACTGTGTCCAGCTCTGGGCTCCCCAGCTCAAGCGGGACAGGGAACTCCTGGAGAGAGTCCAGCGGAGGGCAACAAAGATGACTGGGGGACTGGAGCACCTCCCTTATGAGGAAAGGCTGAGAGAGCTGGGACTCTTTAGCCTGGAGAAGAGAAGGCTGAGGGCGAGACCTTATTCTTGCTTATGAGTATCTAAAGTGTGGGTTGAAGGAGGATGGAGCCAGACTCTTTTCAGTGGTTCCCAGTGACAGGATGAGGGGCAACAGGCACAAGTTGGAACATAGGAAGTTCCATTCAAACACAAGAGAAAAAACTTCTTTACGGTGAGGGTGACAGAGCCCTGGAACAGGCTGCCCAGGGAGGTTGTGGAGTCCCCTTCTCTGGAGATTTTCAAGACCTGCGTGGATGCAGTCCTGAGTAATGTGCTCTAGGCATTCCTGCGTCAGCAGGGGAGTTGGACTAGATGATCTCTAGAGGTCCCTTCCAACTCTGAAAATTCCATGATTCCATATGGTCAGGGGTTTTTGCAATTTTATTATGAACCTTACAATACTAATTTTTCTCCTTTAAAGCTCTAGTGTTTAGAGTGGTTAGATTTTTATAAAAAAAGTCTGACCTTTGCAGTAGATATGAGAACCCAAAGATCTCAAATAACAGAAGCTGAACACACACTTAAAATATACTTAAATATGTAAAAACTCATAAGACTGAAGTCTTATGAGTAACACTGAGTCATTGTGTTGTGGACTTCAGACTGAAAATCTGTCCTGGTATGTAAGATCCTTGTTAAGCATGGAAGTATAGAGTGGTTAGTGTCTGCAACAGGAAAGTGCTTGTTCTGTGGGTTTGTTTTTTTTTTTTTAAAAAAAAAGAAAAAAAAACTACACAAAAAAAAGAAAACAAAAACTAACCACACAAAAAACCCACCTCAGGTTTTAAACACTGAAAATGCTAAGTAATGCCACTGTTCAGTGTTTTCATCAGTTATTATGGTATATCTCTTATTGTTAGGTATTAACTGAAGCCATTAAAAACTATGGAACACTTTATAACATAATAATTTTAATGAAAACATTCAAAACAGTGGAAGCAAACTATGAACACTTGCTAAGTATTTCTGGAATGTGAACCCTGTAGTTTGTCACTCATGGAGAAGTTGTACAAATTTATATTCACTCCATCTTTAGTTACTCATAAATCTATTGTGATAAGCTGAATCTTTTTCTAGGTTAAAATCAGATATCTCTAATAATAAAGATTAGACACCATATACTGCTAACACTTAAACTGGTTCTAAAAACAGAGATGATTACTTAGCCTTCGTCCCTTGCTCAGCTTACTTATGCTCTGTCATTCCACTTGAGGACTTGGAATATTTTTTATCATGTCATTCAAAACTCAACTGGATGATGACAGGAGGCACAATTTAAAGCGGAGGGACAGCTGAAAGGAGTGGAGCGAAACAGTGGTGTACTTGAGTAAGGAAGGCACTATTTCAAAGAGAAAAGTATAAAATTTATGAAGGAGAAGGGAAAGCCAAGGGAATAACTTGCTGAGGCAAAAATGGATGAAAAGGTGATGAGATCTTCAGAATAAATCTTTCAAAGTAGACACAGAGTTTAGAAGGGAGCCTGTGGGTTAAGAGTTTGGAGACAGTGGTAATCAATGAATGCCCACCCTTTCTTCAGGAAAGAAACAGATAAAAAGCAATTGAAATCTGCACTTGTTTCCCTAGTCAGTGAGAGCCCTGCCAAACAGGGACTGCTTTTTTGTAAGATGACTTGTGAATAGGATTGTTGTTCAGCTGTGCAGGTAGGCATATGCTTAAAACTAATTTTAAAGAGGAACACGTCAATGAATCTTTTGCAGTAGTATAGTCTACCTGTACTGGCCTGGGGTATGTACATCGCAGTAAACTATAAGGATTCCACCAGGTGAATTAAGGTCAGAATAATCATATTAAATAGTGAATAAAATTGGACTGGCTTTAGCTCACCTGTCTTTAGTCATCTGTCTTACCTGATCTTCAAGGTGGCATCTAGCAAAAGGGGAGAGAGAGAGGAGCATCTTGTATTTGTTTCTTTACTCAATAGTCCTTGTCTAAAATGCAATCATCTGAAGATAGCTGGGTTCATTTGCCCTCTAGAAATGTGCAGTTCTCCTCATAGACTTTCAAGGGGGTTGAGGTGACCAGCTTAGCCTGGAGGAATAAGATTAAATCATGCAAATAGGCACTAAGAGATCTTATTGCTGATCTTACAAAGAAGAAGATTTAGTACTTTTTATTTTTTTATGTTGTTGCAGTTTCACTGATTTCTGCTTCAAAACTCCTGTGAGATGTGGTGGTGGTATGACTTTTTTGTTGCCAGTGCTTAAAGCATTAGTGTGAACTTATTTAAATTCAGTCAACTTGTTTGTTATTGAGTCGGTTGTTTTTCCTGCACAAGCTCGGGGGCAGTCATAGTAACCTAACTAATCCAGGAAAGAGTGAATATACTGATCAGTCCAAAATGAGGTGGAAATATTCTTTGAAATCCATAAGGTCTATATTTAATTCCGCTTAACTTCTTGAAAAGACATCAACAGTGTGAATATATATTACTGTGCTAGATTGGTTCAAAGTATATTTCATTCACTCGTAAATTTGCTATGGGCTTAAAGATGTATTAACAATCTTATGATCTAATAAACTGCTCCCCCTGCAGTGATGTCTCTTACAGTAATACATGTGAATGTATGTTTTCTCGGGGGTGTTTGTTGGTAATAGGTTCTTCAGTAGCTGTGTATTTCTGACTAGTAGATAAATCTAGAGTGGATAAATCAGATAAAACTCAGTGTTTTGTTGAGCTGTGGGGTCAGTCCCTGTACCCTGTGCTCTTTTTGTGACAAATTATCTAGTAAGTACTCAGGAAGACTATTGTTAGTCTTGCATTCCTACAAAGTTAGGGAGTGAGCTTCCCTGCAGCTCCCAATTACAATGCTGATCCAAGCTATTGGCAGAAGCTATTCTCCTACTTAGGAAGAGGAGTTGGCTGCAGAGCCGGTTCCCTGATGCAGTGTTATTTATTTTTATGGGACGTTTAATTCCCTGTGCACTGCAGGTCTCCAACAGCAGCAGATAATGTCCCTATGCTTGTTCCTGCACTCTTTCTGCAGCTGGCACTTTGCTTTGAGATGTTCCCCTTTCACTCCTAAGGGTAAATGACACTATGTGCAATACGTTATCTTCTTGATATGTGCAATATGTTATCTTCTTTGACCTGGACAGGCTGGAGTGCTGGGCAGAGAAGAACCTAATGAGGTTCAACAAAAGCAAGTGTAGGGTCCTGCACCTGGGGAGGAAGAATGCTAGGCACCAATATAGGCTAGGGGTGGATATCCTGGAAAGCAGTTCTGAGGAGAAGGATCTGGGGGTCCTGGTAGATAGGAAATTATCTGCGAGCCAGCAATGTGCTCTTGTCGCCAGGAAGGCGACATAGGGCTGCATAGGGAAGAGTGTGGCCAGGAGGTCGAGGGAGGTCATTCTCCCCCTCTACTCGGCACTGGTGAGGCCACAACTGGAATACTGTGTCCAGCTCTGGGCTCCCCAGCTCAAGCGGGACAGGGAACTCCTGGAGAGAGTCCAGCGTAGGGCAACAAAGATGACTGGGGGATTGGAGCACCTCCCTTATGAGGAAAGGCTGAGAGAGCTGGGACTCTTTAGCCTGGAGAAGAGAAGGCTGAGGGTGAGACCCTATTCTTGCTTATGAGTATCTAAAGTGTGGGTTGAAGGAGGATGGAGCCAGACTCTTTTCAGTGGTTCCCAGTGACAGGATGAGGGGCAACAGGCACAAGTTGGAACATAGGAAGTTCCATTCAAACACAAGAGAAAAAACTTCTTTACGGTGAGGGTGACAGAGCCCTGGAACAGGCTGCCCAGGGAGGTTGTGGAGTCCCCTTCTCTGGAGATTTTCAAGACCTGCGTGGATGCAGTCCTGAGTAATGTGCTCTAGGCATTCCTGCGTCAGCAGGGGAGTTGGACTAGATGATCTCTAGAGGTCCCTTCCAACTCTGAAAATTCCGTGATTCCATGATTGAGGGTCTCATGCAACTTCTCAGAAGTTGCACTCAAACTTCCAAATACATCAGGCACCTTGTGTGCCTCTGCCTAAGGACGTATGTTTTCTTACGTTTAGGCGGTTTCCTGCTGTTTCTGCTACACTATTATGTGAAGATGCATAATTCCTTCCCATAGATAACTCTGCCAAAATATAAGACAGCAGTTACATTCCTACTTCGAAGCACCTTCCTTGCTTTTAATCATCCCACCAGTAGTTGCAAATGGGATTGCATAAAGAACATAGATATTAACATCTCGCTACAGTGTGTTTGGTTTTTTTAGATTACAAAATCTACTGTTCCTTTTTGAAAACTAAATGTTAATTTCTGGAAAAAAGCAAAACCAATTTTGCCTTTTGTACTTGTCTATCTAGACTAGATTTTGAGGTAATTAATACAGCTTTCAAAAAATTGTCAGAAGAACCTACTTATAGGACAACCATGTTCCTAGTGTAAAATAGTTTAGGCTCAGTGGTCCTGGCTGTATCTAGTCCTATAGCCTTTGTACATGCTTCTGAAATCTTCAGAGGGTCTTGGGTTTTACCTTTTTCTAGAACTACAATTTTTAATATCTGTTATTCTAACAATCCCACTTTTGATTTCTTTGTTTGATTTTGCACTCAGTTCTGGGAAAATTTTCTTTAATATAATCATGTCTTCCCAACTGAATAAGTATTAGAAAATTGGATAATAGGAGCTAAAAGTGGGAATTCCTCAGTACTTGTTATCATTAGTGTGATTTGGCAGTGTGCAGCAGAGTATGCAAAGACCAGCTGTTATCACAACTGCTAGATTTAACTTTACCTTTTTTGGTGACAATACAGATCAAGTTGAGACATTTGAAATCAAATGACATAGCATTCCAAAACTGTTTCTTTGTCTGCAGATCAGTTCCTTCTAGACAACCCCACTGGGATTTATCATGCTAGTTCTTTAGTGGTGCTTGAAAGCTTTTGATTACGATATCATGGGACTCACAGAATGTACAGTGGATTCTTGAAAATAAGGGTACTTTGCATCCCGAAACATCTTCCTCCTCAGATCTGTCGTATGATTGAGCTTCTCTGTCTAAGATCCAAGTGGGAGACGAAACAAAGGAAATAATTGTCGTTTTATAAATCTTCAGAGAACTACTAAAAAGCCTTTGTAGTTTTTTCTCTCACTCTTTTGTGATCATCTCTTATGCATGACACTTTGAAAATGATAGATTATAAATTCATGCATAGGTTAAACAAAATTGGCAGAGTTTGGACAGGCTTGACAAATCGCTTCTCCTGCATAAGCATATATAGCTGATAAAGTGAACAATAGTCTGAAGCTTAAAACACTCAATATGGATAGTTATATCTTTATATAGAAAATAACTTCATGTGGTTTAAAAGTTGACTGTGGTCTAGTGTCAAAGCAAGGTGCAAGGAAGGTGCAACTTGGCTCTGCTTCTGAAAAGGCAAAGTTCTTCATCTAAAACATTAGACTGTCGCTGAGTTCAGGTGAAAACAGTAGTTATCTCCACTGCTGCATCATCTGAAAACACAACCAATACCTTCAGTGTGCTGGTTGAACTCACTTAACAGGCTTCTTCAGAAAATACAGTCATGTATTGTAAGTCAGCAGGGAACAAAAAGAATCAGAGCATGATCTACTTGAATTACTATATAAAATGTTGAAATCCTGGCCTGATGCATAAGAGCTCGTTTTAAGGAAATCACTTGGCTATATTATAAATGCAAAGTTTACCCCTCTTTTCTATTTCTACAATCTGGTCCCTTTATGTATGAGAGAACATGCTTTATAAAATCCAAAAGAAAGACATATGTTTTCTGTATTTAAGTTCAGGGCAGTAAGCAGGAAGGATCACATTCACAGGTGAGTGGATTGCCTACACAGGACGTGCACCTAAGGACATCAGAATTAGAGTTCTGCTCTAGATTCGTACAGGAGGGTGACAGGATAATCTGCAAGTGCCAATCAAACCAAGATGCATGTAAACACAGAATGCTCTAAACCACAACTCAGAAGGAAACACTATATTAATTTAGGGTGAAACACTGAATTAATAGACAGATTGACTTCTCTGCCAACCTCATCCTAAAATGTGTTTTAGATCTGAATCTTTCTGTTTTTTGAAGTCTCTAGAATGAAAATCAAATCCAGAAACTGCAATATGTGATGGTGGGGCACAGCTCTGACAAACCAGTTGAAGTATCACCACAGAAGATTTGACCCATTTTAATGAAATGCTTCAATTTGTAGTAGAATAACTAACCACCCTTAGACAACTAAATATATTAACACAACATAACCTGTTAGCTTTTCTCCCTCAGAATCAATATTTGGAACATTCAGTATTAGCCAGGGTGCTATGCACAAATGCACCAAAGCCTATTGACTTAGACTTATAGGATTTGAGTACTTTACATATCTCTGGTCTACTGATGGGCCTTTAATTGGCGGTGACACTTGATGTATTGTGCTAAATTCTTTCTAAAATCTGCCATCTAGAGTAGGTACCAAGAACTGCAAATTCTGGTCATAAGCTTTTTGAAAAATGTTTTACTACTGGGTTTCAAAATTAAAACAGTGTTTAGAGAACCTGGTCTAAATGTAGTTTAAGTGGAGCTAAATCTTGATGCCACAAGTGAAAAATAATCTGGTTCAATAAGTGAAGCAATAAGCTTAACGTAGATATAACAGAGGTCTTATCTGAAACTTGGTGTGAATAAAAGTCCTAACATCCATTTATGTCTGAGGTTTTGGAAGTACACAATTAATATACACGTAATCTCATGGTCTACCATTTATTTGTTCCTAAACACTTTTTCATACTCTGTAGCAAAGCAGCATTTAGTTTCCTCTGAAACTGAGGCTATATTGTCTTAGCTGTAGTATAAATAAGAGTTAATCTTGGACTTAGAGCTTCCAGTCTGCATTAACAGGAGAGATAATCAAAGAAGTGGGGGGTGTGTTAAGGCAGGAAATTGAGGTTGCTTTTCTACAATTCTTCCCTATCTTCTTGTAGCCTTGTCTATTTAGACTGGTTGGCTCCTTGTAGCAGCAACTGTTTTATTTTCTCTACAGACCCGAAAGCACAGGTGAGTGCCATACTCTGAAAGACTGCAGCAAAGCTCAGAAACACAGATTTATTGAATGCTACTGTAGTGACTTAGTCAAAAGCGCAACTTATTCCTGCATAGTATTGCTTAGGGATGTCTTTGCAAACATTACTTTCCAGTGGTCTTTTGGAAAAGGATGATGAGCTAGACCCTGAGGAAATTAGTAGTTATGGAGATATATTCCACAGATGAACATATGAATCAGACCAGCATATTTCATTGTTTTTACACATTTTTAAAGGGCTTGAGATCTGGAGTAGTGACCAAAATATAGTTAACTCATCTATAGCAGTTTTGTCTGGCAATTTACCTGCTTTTTCTTTCTCTGGTCTTTTGATTTGATGCAAGCATCTGACATTGATTATTCCATGTGGAGGACAGAGGCACTGGAACTCCTTGGGCAGCCCTTCATCACCATGTGAAAGTACAGGGAGGTGTGTGAGCTTCATCCATGTGGACTGTAAAGGGCTTTACAAACCAACGTACGTGCTATACAGAAGAGAACATACAAAAACTGTAACTAAGTAGAAAGGAAAAGGTCGTGCATGATTAGGACCTGGATAAAGATACCTTTCCTTCCGAAGAGATCTGACGTATGTTACAAAACACCTAGAAACTTCACTAATACAGCCACTTTGTAGCATCACTTTTGTACTTGACAGAAATGGTGACAGTGGGAATCATCTTGGTAGAAAGACTTCTTTTCCCATACTGGGAGGGTTACTCTGGGATACAATGTTTTAACTTAGGCACACTAGGCCACTGTAATTGTACTGTAATAACTGAAGTAGCGCAACTGCAGTTAAGTACTTAAGCATTTAAAGCTAATTAGAAATTTGCTTTTGATTCCATTGGAAACAATTTTACTTTTTCTCACTTCACGAGTTTTTTCAATTGCAAGTCAGCCGTTGGGTTGGTACACATGAGGGGGTTCCTACAGGGTTCAGGCTGTAAAGAAAGAAACTGAGAAACTCCAGAGGCAGGAATCACCAGGTTTTCCCTTGTACCTGTACAAAAAAGTGGATGGTGCTTGTAGGTGCTATTGATGTACAATTAGGATTCAATTTTGAAATTCAAAATGCATTCCCTGACTCTTAGTGTACTTAACATCAGGTTTGGGGTAAAAGATGTATTTACTATTGAAATAAAAGAAAATATTTGGGAGCAACTTACCAGAGGCAGGTTCTGTTTGGTGAACATGGTTGGCTTAAAGACAACAAAAGCCATTGCTAAACCAAAATAGCTAGAGGTCAGTATGTTTTACCCTGCACAAATATGTATGAAAGCAAATTAAAATACAACCATCTGGGTTTAAACTGCTCTCAAGTGAGACCCATAAAGGGTAGGGTAAATGAAGCACTTAGTGGCTAAACACATAGGGTTAACTAAACATGGACACACATAGACTCAAGGAGTATATCCAAGTATCTCTCTTACTTTATGAATTTACAGGAGGCGAAACATTCAGCAGGAAAAAACCTCAGGAGTTTTTCAAGAGCACAGAACAGACTTATAATCCTTTCTTACAAGTATTTATACCACATCTTGTATCAAGCTTGCTTAGAATAATCCCTTTCTGGGAGAGAAATCTTTCATATCATGTGTCAGAATAAAATAGCATATCATGACTAGCTCCATTACTATAAAATATGTCAGGATCATGAAAAGCATGAGTTCCTCTGCTTTTATACTTATCCTTCTCTCTTGTACTTGCAGGATGATATTTTTATAGCTTGATTTCCACTGAAAGTGCTCTTTGAATATACAACCATCAGCTTTTATGCTCAACAGCCAATTAGTTTGCTAGATCTAACCAACACAGTGCTTCCCCACAGCAGTCTCACCTTCTGTTCCTTGGACAGCATGTGCTGTTGTATGATGTCCTGGCAGCTGAACCCTGCTGCAGCCAGCTGCCACATCTGCGAGGGAAGAAAAGGTGACACTGAAGGGCTGCTGCCACCTGACTATGCCTAAGTGCCACAGTGCTGTTCACCCAATGGCTATTGCTATGGTATGACCCACTGGGAGAGTGCCAGAATATGGATTCTACCCCCTCAAATCTGATAAAGTTAACTTTTTTGCTCCACAGATCTGATGTTTTATTCAGTTATTAACCCTTCAAAATTACAGAGTTCAGATATGCATCTTGGGACTACACCCACTCCAGTGTGCTTTGATATACTGAAGCAGACTAAGCATCAGGCACCAAATACTGCATTGCACTGCAATAGTGGCATGATTATGAATTGTCTTGAAAAGGCCATAATTAGCAGACATGAGTGATCATGTATTTCTAATCCTGTAGGGTGAAAGAAGCATATATGTGGTAGGTCTTAAGGTCCTACAAAAGTCTACAAGTTTTGATTAAGAATCAAGATTCACCTCAGCATCTTTTAATACAGCCGGATGCTTACCACTTTTAATACGAAAATTAATGTTCTGGTGAGCCTCTAGTTAGCTGTGTGAATGAAGCTGACTGAAATAGTAGTAGGTGTGTGAGTGTGAACTTCTAATTTACTTCCAGATCTGGCAAAACTTCTGCCAAGTCTTTGCAGAGAAGGACAGAGACCCAGAGATGCCACAGGCCCACCTTTTAGGGACTGATTAGTCAGTCCTACCTTCCCTTGTTTGAGAAAATAGCAAGTTTTTCAAAACAATGACGGTTTTCCTTGTCCTCTGTCCCCAGATCATGCAGGAAACTTGGTTCTGTACTGTTACTGATATTACACTATTTAAGATAACACGTATGACATTGTGACTACCTTGATCTAACAGTACTTTACAATCAGTTTGGGGATGGTTAAACAGTACAGGGCAAGAGCTCATGTTTGAGATACATTAGTCAAACCTTGTATTAATCTCACTTTCAGTTTTCTTCCATAAAAATTAACCAGAAGAGAGTACACTTTAGGGGCAACTTAAAAGCCTTTAATTCAATTTCAGAAAGCATTTCAGACTTCAGAGTTGAAGTTTAAATGTCTTATTTAGACAGTTTATAATGAAAATATCAACTTATCTGTTTTAAAGGCATATTTAACATCAAAATTAAGTACAGTTAACAAAAACTGTTTAAAAACTAATTCTGCACTGGAAAAAATCCTCTTTTCTATCTAAAGGAAAAGTGCTACTGGAGAAGTAGATGTAAGGCCAATCTTAGTCAGCGAAGCTCAGGCTTCTTACAATCAGAAGTCTTCCAGTGATTGTTTTTATTCTAATTGCTTTGTCATTGCAAGCTTGTCTTTGCCAGTTAAGTATGTTTGGTATTTACTCCAGAAGTTCCTGCCTCCTGAATATTTTCATAGTTGGTAGCAACTTTCAGATTTCAACCCACCTGCCTAGTTCAACTGACCTGAAAGCTTGGTTATTGAATTAGGAAGACCATGACCACGAATTCCTATAGATCCAAATTAATTTGGCTTTGTGGTGGAAATATTGACATTTTAATGTATTTCCTACATCTCTTAACAAAAGGATAGCAGATGTCTGGCTGGCTTAACACAGATCAGAGTAAAGTTGCTGTATAATTTATAGCAAGCCCATGCATTGTTCAGGTACATTCCCAACAGTATGATGCCTCAGGCTCAGCATAGGTACTAGGAGTCATAAAAATATGATGGGGTTTTGGCTAGTAGGAAAGAACAAAGCAAATCTTTTAAGTGGTGGGATTTATTTTTTTATTATTTTTAATTTGTCTTTGAATTTTGAAACTTGGTGATTCGCAAGCTTTGCCCATTGGTGCTGAATTTTCAAACGGACTATTGCTTGTTCTTTGATGGATCTGATGGCTCCATAAACCATCAAACTTTCCTCAATCTTGTTAGATGTAAGAGCAACAAGTAATCAAAACAATATTGCAGTTATTTCTACCTCTCTGGTTGTCTGGGACTGCATCTGTGATGTTCTGTAGCAGTGACAATACTGAAATAGAGGCCTAAGGGCTAGCTGTGTACACAATCTTAGAAGACATAGAAGGCTGAAAGAGAAAATACAATGAAATGCTCTTCATTGATGTTAGAATGCCAAACTGGGAAAACAGATTATTTTGTTAAGCAGCTGTTTACCAGTGCCAGGGTTTCAAAGTAGACTCATAAAGCATGGAAAGGCACGAAAGGGGAAAATCAAGGAGAACAATTTTTTAAATTATCCATAGAAATAGTAAGATAGTAGTACAGATGTCTGAGGATAGTAAAAGAACTGGGTCTACTGAGGCTTGCCCCCTCATTTTAGAATGAAAAATAAAGAAAATTATCCTTCCTCTCTTCAAGCTGTCCTTTTCAGAGTATCTAAAACTTCCTGAGCACTTTTCACATTGCATCAGTAAAGTTCTCCCTAGCTCCTGTGGCTGTACTTTTAGTCTATCTTCAAGTTGATTGCACAGCTGCAGGAGAGGTAGGTATTCTATTAGCCTTCTCCTGCTGCTACACAGTCTGTCATTTTAATGCCTCTTTGATGAATCTCAGCAGCTTTAATTGATTTTTAAAAATAGAAGTGGCAAAAATAGGATAAAAACAAAAACATATCACCCGTTGCTTTTCCTGTATAGCATATTATAATTGACTTTCAGAGCAGCCAAAAGTAATGCTCATGGAAGCAGTTTACCCAGCAATTTCTGAGTTGGAGCCCAGTTCTGCAATATGAACAGTTTACCAAGGGGTAAGGTGGGTTTTCTGTTGCTCAGCCACAAAGAGCTTGACTCAGTGAGGGAACCAAGTTCTGTAGTCTCTGTTATGCAGAAAGTCAGGAGGGATTTCTCATTGTTGGTGAATGTGGTGCTCACATAAGCATGTACGAACAGTAAAGTCTGGGAGATGAATTATCATTTCATATCCTTTTAACTACTGAAACTGCTGTAGTTCTTAGAAATCTTACATGCGTCACTCAGGGGGATGCAGGAAGCTTTTAAATTTCTGGCTTCCATAGCCAGAAGGTATGGAGAAGGATGGTTGAAATTGGTCAGCCTTTTCCTATTAGCAGGCTTGTTGTTGTTTGTCTTGATCTTTGTCTTTGTCACCATAATTCCCATTACACAGTGGCAAGATGGAAAAGGTTTAGCATGAGGAAAAGCCCGTAGTGAATGAAAGAGCAGGGGAAGACATTTTAAAGTGTAGGTGTCTAAAATCAGCAAGTTGCAGTAGTCTCTGCTTTTGTTTTTGAGAACAGTAATGTGGTAAACTGAAATTTGACTAGAATTTACTTCTTGAATTGAAAGTGTTTCTCATCTTTCGGAATGAGAGTTGCCTGATAAATAGCTGCTTTTATAGCCTTGTTCTAGCATGGACCACCTGGATGGTACACATACAGTGAAAAGTGTTACTGTAGGACACTGGAATTGATGGCATAACAGAGAGTAGGAACAGCATGTAATACCAATAAACACATTCTGAGAGACTGAGCTTGTCTAAATGGGAGAATAATGCAGAAGAAAACGTTGTTTCCCTTTTAATTGTACAGGGAAGTTGTAGTGCTTATTAATAAAATACTGAGGCACAAGACGATGTGTTTTATTGCTCCAGTAATAGCTGCGTTGGGTATGTTGAGAAGTAACCTTGGACTATCACTTCCTCTTAGCTGATAATTAACTAGGAGGGTCATTACAGCTTAGATTAAATTTACCATCCTCAGAAAGCTGGGCAAATAAGATAAATGTGGAGTTGGAAAAGACATTATTGCTCATGAGATGAGGTGGCCTTCTGCAGAAGTTATTGGACTGGGAGCTAAGAGACCTGACTGCTGTAGCTGCCCCAGGTACAAATTTCTGTTCTTGCTGGCTATGCCACTTTGAGTTTAGTTACCCTCTTCCCTTCCAATCATTTGTTTATTTTACCTATTTATACCTTGGTCTGACCCCATAGCAAAACTAATCTGCTGGATGCAGTCTTGTTTGGGCTGTCAGCAAGTAACTATCTCTGTCATGATCTGTGGAGAATGGAGGGTGATCAAAGTGTATCTGCCACAAGCTAGTAGATGTAAGGAATCTTCAGGGAAGTTTTGCTTGCTTCCCGTGTATACTTCTGGGGACTGGTAAAGGCTTAGAAACGTAAAACTGTACAGGAAGTTCTCCCTGTTTCTCCAGACTCTCATAAGCTAATGTAGAGTTTAAATAAAATAATTAATAAATCTCAGATGCAATGGGAGAGGCACATATTTCTGGACCCTAGCTAGTCTAGCTAAATTTGCTCTGGCTGATACAATTCAGAATACTGCTGATAAGCTTGTGCAATGCAAAGTTTATACTTCATTTCAGATGGATTTCATTTGATTAGCTTTGAGAGAGAACAAAACAGCAATAAAAATTCCACACAATGAACAGTAATGTTCAGAACTCTGTCAGCTTTTGCCTGGGATGCTGCTCTGATTCACAAGGTCCTTAAGCCAAAAAGCTGTCTTGTTCTGATTTCCTGACCAACAGTAATCAAGCTAGTTGTCTTTGGACAAAGCATGAAAAGTTCACATTATGCTAAATTCATTCATATGGGCTGATATACAAAGGAACATTCCCCTAAAGACCATGTTAGGGCCTTGCAAAAGTCCAGTATGAAGGGTAGTTGCAGGGTTGGCTGCTTTTATACAGAAGTAATGCTATTTGTAGTACTGATAAGGAGCATGGTGCTTAATAACACAGAATACTGTTGCTGACCATCCTCAGATAATGCAGGATAAGCATCCCACTCTCTCTTCTGAGTGTGTTTTAGCTGCAATAGCTGGAGAACTATCTGGCAGATCATGGAGGAACTCATGGAAGTAAGCAGTTACAGTCTACTTTGAAAATTTTCAAAATCTCACCAGGCACCTGCGTGTGCTGGAGTGCCTGAAAGTGCACATGTGAAATAAAGTAGTATAAAAGAAAAGTGGGGAAAAATTATCCTCAGTCTGTCATATCACATTGCTGGGCTGTTTGGAAAGGGACATTTGTTCTCAATCACCTGTATCTAGTGATTAACTAGTTCTGTTCCTTAAAGTATATCTATCTAGATCTATTAGAGCAGTGATATAGGTTCTGTCACTTGCTGCTGCAAGAAACTGAGTATGTCAGTCTCTTGGCAACAATGTTCTTCATCTGGCAGCTAGGGAGAATACCGTATTTTTTGTCACTTATCTTTTTATTGTTTCCAAACTATTCTGAGATTTAGTGATCAAAGTTCATTGGATTAAAAAATAAATTAAAATTTTAAAAAGCAGAATAAATAAACAAAACCCAATTAAAAACTAGAGTAACAAGGCTTTACCATGCATTGGAATTGGAGAGGAGCAAAGGGCACCTGTTATGCAGGGTTGATGAACAAAGGCTGTTGATGGTTAGAGTACTGCCTTTTGTACCATGTGTGCAGAAAAGTGAGTTCCAGTAAGTAGAAAACAGTAGACCCCCTATCTTACTGCTTAAATATCAGGAAAGTAACCCTACATTCATTCAAGATAATACATAATTTGTCATTGTTAGCTGAGCCAGGACTTCTTCCCTTGATGTATTTTCCTGAAGCATTGAAGTCGAGAGAAACATGTACTTCAAAAGGATCGGTGGGTAAAGCAAATTTGAGTAATATTTATTATGAATCTACCCTTTTAATTAGTGATTTACTTTTATTTTTTTAGAATGAATCTGAACTTCCAAATGCTGGGGATTTATAAACATTTGTGGCTTTGCCCAAATGAACAGATTTCACCTGAGGGTAATTTGCAGACTGTTTGTTTTGATTATACTGTAGTCATACACATATGGTTAATCTGCTGATTCCAGGATATTACGTCTACTCTGTGTTTTCCTGATTCATGAATTTTAAACAGGATAATAATAGAACTATAATTTATATTCTTATTAGTGGAACTTTCAAGAGTCATGGAAACTTAAAAAAAAAAAAAATTCTCACAGGTGTCTACAAATTCACAAATGATATAATCAAATTATTGTTATGATGCAGAGCAATAAAATTCAATACAGGCTACAATCTCAGGGCTCTTCTTCACAGTGCAGTTATGACACACTTCTTCAGATGGTAGCTGTGTCCAAAAGCCTTATAGCTTTCCATCTATTAGAGATTTGCCATTTAGTCATTATCAGAATCAGGCTGTTAACAGCCATTTTTGAGTGTTTGCATAAACTTACATCTGCTGAAAATGTAATTGAAAAGGATATAAACCTATTCACAAAGTCAGACAGATACTAATACACATTGCAGTTTTCAAATAAAAAAAATATTTCCGTAAGAGTTCAAATAATTTTTTAACCTCAAAAAAATCTTACGAATTTTTTACTTTGAAACCATTATTTCATAAGCTTACCAAAATAGTCTAGGCATGTCATCTTAAGAGGAAAACAAAGAAAGCTTAAGAGTTGTGAAAGCTATGTTTGGACCAATTTTTTGGGGTTGTTGTAAACACTCTTTCTTGCTTCACTTTTTTCTTTTTTTTTGTCAGATGAAACATTAATTTTACATAGTTATTCCCTGCATTTAACTGAAGAATGATAGCTTCAAAATTGTAGTTGAGTTTCATTCATTTTCATTGTGATTTAATTTGGAAAGGGCTTAACTGTTTGCTCAAAAGATTCAGCACCTATTTTGTGCCTAAAGGGGAAAAAAAAATTGGTGAAGGCAAAAGGAGATCAGTCAGGAAATGTGACCTGTGCTTCCCTATCCTGCTTGACTTCATTTATGTAAGTTTTCTTGCTTTCACCAGAATTTATTTTTTTGAAGAAGAACACGTTGTTATAGCTCATTAAAATGTATAAGTATAAAATCTCTCTTGCTGCTTTCTGAGAAATTGTGTCTGCTGCATAAATTAATGCACCTGCACCTCAGGAATGGACAGGATGCAAAAAAGTAGTACAAGATTACTCACTTAGGTGAAAAGATTGGCTGGAGGTGCTTTACTTCATAATGCCTGCACCAAGCTAAAAACAGTTTGTCATAAAACCATCAGGTGCCAAGTCATTAAACCTTATTTTATTGAGACAGATAGATTCTTAGGGTGCCAAAAATAAGTATGAGGTACGTACATGTTATTAGATCCATTACATAACAAGATAAAAGAAATGGAGAGAGTATTTTCAATTAATTCTGTCTGAGATAACTACTGCAATGTAAAGAAAATAAATACTTTGTCTAGTCAAGGTACATACCAGGTGCAGACCAATGAATGTATTGGTGAACTAAGTCAAAGTTGAGTGAAAACCTAGTATGTGAGGAATGGAGGGTGAAGGAAATATATTTCTAATTTTCCCTGAAACTGAAATGCTAAGGAAATTTCATTTTGGAAACTCGTTGACATAGTGCTTCTCGAAGGAGCTATGCTCTCCTTACTGCCACAGTTGTTCTTCCAATTGATGTTCTCATCAGTGTTATTTCCTTTTTTTCCTGACCTGTCCTACCAAGCCACTGAAGCACAGCTAACATATTAGCCATTGCCTTCCTCCTTCTTCACTCAGGGACAGCTCAAGCTCGTGCATGCTCTGATACTATTATAAATTAAAAATGAATGTGTGCATGCTTCCACGTCATTGGAGCTCGGAGGCGTAAGAGCAGCCATTGATTCAACACAAACACTCCCAGCCTACAAGTCTGGAGATCCCTTTGATAAATTATTGCCACCAAAGTGAAGGGAAGCACGGGTTTTTTGGTTTGCTTGGTTTTTTTGTTTTTGTTTTTTGTTTTTTGTTGTTGTTTGGGTTTTTTTTCCCTTCTTCCTAGGAGGAAGGAGGTCCTTTGGAAGACCTCTGCCAAGACTGACTCATCCATGGAGCTTACACACTTACTTAGAAGTAAATCCCTTGCCTTTGGACTAGACCAGTTTTTCTGGAAGGTGGATGTCTTTCTGGGGAAGCTGCCTTCACCACCCACTACCCTGTGTGCAAGGGCAAGATCATTACCACCCCTTCCTCAGTTCCAGGTTTACAAGCTGACTACAGTCTCTATGCTCAGTATATGCTGTTTGCTTTCTGAGAAGCTTTGTATTTGCCAAGTAACATCTCTGTCCTTAGTTATGGTTAAGCAAACTGGGATTGACTTTGAATGACAGAACAAAGGAAGAGTGTGTCTAACGCCTCTCCGTGGCACAACTATCCTGAGGATGCAGGGCTAAAGTGGAAGCTAACCAGGACCTCATTAAGATACTGACATCACCTCACTGCTGGAAGAATGGCAGCAAGCGTGCATTTCATATGTTAAACCATCAAGTTTCTCCTGGGCAGAATTCACTTCCCTGTGGAATATTTCTTTAGAACCCATATGTGGCTCTGCTTCTCCTGCTGCTTGTAATCTCCTACTGACACACATGTGATAAGGGCAGACATAATAAAAGCTAAGACATGTCATTAGAGTATTTCCTGGACTCTTGTAGCTAAGAGCTGTGAAACTGTGAACAGTGTTTGGCTAGATTTTGGGGGGTTTTTTGACAGAAGCTCTGTGTAATTTTCAGGGATATGGTGTAGCACCCTTTTGCTTTAGACCTTGCATGTATTCAAATCTATTCCAGAGTCTGAAAAAGTATTTAGTGTCATCCCAGTCTGAATTATGACATTACCAGTATATTTTAGCAAGAGTGACAAGCTACCTCAAGAGAAGTCCAGGGCTGGAATATCACAAGTGCTGGAACTTCAGCCAATCTCTCTGCAGGAAGCTTGCATGGCAAGTACACTGCTTGGCTTGGAAAGAAGGATCTAGGCACTGGCCTCAGCCTCCTCTGTAGGGAAAAGCTCTGCCTGCACAAAGCTCCAGGGAAGTCAATGTGGTTTTCCAAAGGCAAAGATGAACCACCTGCTTGGAGTGACTTCCAAGTCCATGGTGTCAGGCTGCTCCTGAGGAAAAAAAAAAAAGTCAGAATTGTAACTTCAATTTATGTGGACTCTGTATATGTATATCTGTACTTTAGGCAAAAGTTTGTATACCCAAACCTTGATTCTTAGTTTCTCACTGCACAGAAAAAAGCCCATTTTGGTGTGTGTGCTTTTCCGTAAGTACCCTTTTCCCCTAGATTTCTGTGTAAATTAACCATTAATCATGCTTGACAGATAGGATATTAAATAAACAGATGATCCAATCTGAGCGGACAGTTTGTGGAAAATACGAATGTGTTGCTATCTATATACATTCCTTTCCAATGAGGAATGCTGCCTGAGTCTAGAGATAACTCTGTGCCATAAAAAAAAAATCCTATAACGATGAGGAAATCTCCATGCAATATTCCTGAGGCTGATTGATAATACTAACTGGAATTACCGAGTGAATGAAAATGCAGTATGGTCATTATCTGCCTGGCAGCAATGCCAGAAACCAGTGGAGAAGATAATATCGGGGCTGGGACACTGCTGAAGTGCTAGACTGGTACAAAGGAGATGTTGATTCTAAACTTGTTGCTGCTTTGTTCTTGGTAATCATAGGCAAATGAGTCCATCTGGTTGTATGTCAGTTTACCACATTTGAAAAACAGATATTAGTACAAACTTCCTTGGGACTCCAACATAGCTGGATTTATATACATGGAAAATGCTCAATATTAATGGTGGTGTTATTGCAAATAATAATGGCATGGGAAATGGTATGCCAAGAACTGTACGCACACAGCCTACATGTATTCATGTAAGGTGTCAATTCTTCATTTTACATAGATCAATTTTCAGAGATATTCCTAGAAGTTATACTTTTCTTACGGGTCAATAAAACTATGATTCTTGATGTGTTAAGTTACCTCAAATGTAGAGCTAATTAGGACACAACTAGTAGTAACAATTGCCTGTACTTGCTAGATTTGCTTCCAAACAGATCATTATAATTTCGTTTATGGTCTATCCTGAGACAGCTATGGCTGTGGGAATGCAATGAAGATGATACAATGTGTCTGCAACAACACTTCTGGACCTAAGAGAACACCCAGCACCTCTCCACTTCCATGTCTGGGTGAGGCTCAGTGCGTATCATCTGTTCCCATACCCCTTTTGTCTGGGAAGGAGAGCTGAGTGCACAGGCTGTGGCATGCTTCAGCCAAGTCTCCAGCTTTGACAATCAGGGCAGCAGGGACTACCAGGCTCAAGATGAATATGTGGAAACTGAAAACAATTTCCAGTGCAGGAGGAAAGATCCTACTCTTTCTTACTGGACTAATGTAACTGCATCATACTAACATGGAAAAACTTCTTAAGAAAAAATAATTATGGGAAGGAGTTTGAGAGGAGGTAGTTTCTGTAATGACACGCCTCCCCAAACCACAGGGAAAAGGAGTGACTTGGATTATCCATCTCTAGGTTGAGAACTTTCTAGCTTCTGTGCAAAAGTCTTTCTGCAGCCAGCTATAAGAATGGACCAGACCAAATACCTAACTAGTTGGCAGTTGTCTCCCATGATGCCAAGTAGCAGAAACTTAGGAAAAGAATATAAAAAATACAAATACTAGGGTGTATTCTCTAACAGTAGCCAGGATCTATGATGGATCCGAGCCATCATCCCCTTTGCCTTTTTGGCCTCCACAGCATGATGACAATGTCTGTGGAATGAACTGGGTAACACGAATGCTATACCCTGACATCCTTGGCAGCATTTACCTCTGCAATTGCTCTTTCCAAACCTGATGTACCCATAGAAATTAGGGATACTCCCTTTATGCTGGAGAGGGCTGTAAGAAAGCAGGGCATCCAAGTTCACAGTCTGTTTGTTCATACCTATTCCAGAGATTATTCCAGAGCATTTGCTGTGTGGTTTCAAGTTAAGGGATTAAACTTTCTTCTGATGCACATAGGTTTAGCTGTCTTTGATGTCAGTGGAAACTGTACTGGCTGACCCGCTGGTTGAACTTAGCTCATATAAGTATTACATAGTCAGAGAATATTTTCACCTCTAACCCACCCACACTGTGATCCTGAATGGCAAATTAGGAAAGAACAATTTCCTACAAGGCAATTTTCTGTCTCTTTAGGATGACAATTACCTTGTTATATAGTGTTCTCAGATTTTACCTGCAGCAAATTAAACTAAGCATGGATGTGAGTGAACCAGTTACATTTCTGAAGGCTGCATAACTACCGTAGTCCCTTATTAAGCATGCTGAAAATCCATGTAAAATAAATTAGAGAGCATATTGTGTATTATTTTGGAGTTTATTATATCAAAGCCTTCAGAGAAAAATACTTTCCCCTACATCACAACTTTCCCTTTGAATAACCTTACTTTTGTATACTTTTCTACTTTTGACTGACTTCCTTAGGTTTCTAGTGATACAAGTAATTTTATATACAGTAATACATAGAAATAGTATCTGTCTATACTCATCTTCTTGTCTCAAATGGCCATTATGAAAAAGCTCGAAAAGAGACATAACACCTTTGTTTCTCAGAGACATTGTCAGTCATTTACTGAAGACTGTCTACATTTGCCGGCAAGCAGAATAAGATGCCTTTGTACTTTCTCACAGATAACAGCAGCAAATAATTTGAGGCCCTTCATGATCAGTATCTTTATGCCCAAGTAATTTTTTGGGATTGTCAGTGTCAGGGCCTTTTGGCTGCTGCAACTTCTGCTGGAAGCCTGGTTAACTCCATATTTTCCTGAGCTACAGGACTGCAAATCTGAACTGAACGCTCTACTGAACCTGCTGCAGCTTTCATGCAACCGTGTGGTTAAGATGATCCACTCCTATTAATGTACATTTTGTGTTCCTTTTGACCCATTTTTCCCTATGCAGTATGGGCCAAAAGAGGCAAATGGATGTCAGAGAAGAAATCTCATTCTCTGTGTGAAACTGGAGTGCCAAGGAGGCTTAAATTGCTGTCTGGGGTATGACAGTTTCCGTCTCCTGCTATGTAAGACCTCTCAGTTTCCATAACTTCCTTTAATACAGCTGCTAGCACTCATTATGTCCATTGTCCTACATTTCCCCCTCCCAAATTATATCATGATGTATATATATAAATGCAATTAAACATGCTGCAAACCTTTGATACAGATACACTAATTAACAACCTGCTGACTCCTTAATTTCCCTATTGACATTTTATTGCCTTATTACCATTTATTTTTTCTTTTGAAGAATCACATTTCCAACTTTGAACTAGATCTCTGGGAATAAAGGACAGCCTTGGAGATGGCTTCATGAAGGAGTTACTTAGCACTGTGTTTTCCGTAAAGCTGCCATTTGTTTTGTGTAGTCAGCCAAAGTTATCAGGTCAAGAATGGTCCAGAGAAAAGTAGCTCTCTGCTTTTCAAATGCTGCCCCCTCCCCTCTTTTCCCACTTTCCATCCTCACATCACTCTACTGTTTACCTTAGTGGCTGGAAATCCGTAGTGTAGGGGGCAGAAATACTATTTTACACCTGAAACTCATGTAGCACTCTCTATTCAGCCATATGTTTCTAAAAATGTTCAGCAATGTATTTAATGCCTGCCTCAGTTTCCCATTCATAACCTTGGGTTGAGGATCCCCACAAACATAACAACCTGTGAAATGGGGAAGGCTCTGGGCTGTGTGGAGGTGATGGTGGCAGGAACCACAAGACCTTTGGGTATTTGCTGAAATCCACATGAGGAGGATTTGGAGGCAGCAGGGACCCTGCGCCTCTCCTCTGCCTGCAGAGCCCTGAGGAGGGGTGGCCTCTGTGCTCACCACCCCGTGTCTCAAAGGGCAATGTCTGAGGGCTTGGCCAGCTGACTTTGGCCCTGTGGAGCATAATAAATGAAAGAGCAAAGACTTATGATAAACTTACAGAAAAATTTACCTGAAAGGTTGTGTGGGAGCACAACCCCAAGATGGAGGCCACAGCCGCCCGGGATGTCTGTCTGTGTGGGGGTGGCGGCAGCCCTGGATGCCTCCCGCCACCTCTGCTGGCCAGGGCCAACCATCTTCATGAGCTCATACCTGCTTTCTACAGAATATTTCCTTTGATGCTTTTCAGAAGTTTTCAGCTGGGGATGATTAAATCTGAAAAAAACAAATTGAGCATTATGTGTTTGAGGCTAGAGGGAACTCAGTGGAAGTCAGTTGGCAGCGAAACGTCTGGTGCTTGACGGCTCAGCTCGGGAGTGACAGGCCAGCCACGAGCTTTATGGTGACCATGACCGAAGTCAATTTGTCCGAACATTTCCTTTTACATGCCGAAGTACCTTTTTCTGAGGTAAAACGAGGCGTGGCGAATACTCTCTGAGCGATGCTCCGCGGCTGGCCGCCTGCGGAGGAGGGGAGTGGGCGCGCGGGGCTCCCGTGTGAGGGAAGGGGGAGGGCGGCAGGGAGGGCGCTTCCAGACGGGAAGGACAGGCGGCCGCCTATCTCACAGCAAAGTGAACCGTTTGGCAAACCGCTGAATTTTGCCGCAGAAGGATGTAAGTTACACTGTAAAGCAATTTAGTGCCCTCTGAGTGAAGGGGATTATCGTTGTTCCCTGAAGTGAAAAGCTGCTTGTTGCAATTGCTTCTCAGTAAAGGCAGAGGACTCTGCTGTCGGTGCTCTGGGGTGACGGCTGGCTTTGTTAGAAACAGGGCTGATGGAGTCACCTAATGAGTGGCAGCTGGGTGTGAGCAGAAGCCTGAGGTAATTTCCTTTGTAACCCACCCCGGGACAAGCAAATACTGCATTTTGGGGGTTGTTTAGAAACATCTGAGAGGACTTCAGCATGAATTAAAGCCTAAAGAAGCCTGACTCTACCCAGTGCTTAGGTGGGGTCAGAAGCTCTGAGGCACCTTCACTTTGCTGCTTTATTCAAAGTATTCCAGGCACGCAGGAATAATTGACTGAACTGGAGAAGCCAGAGCTGTGGCTGTTGCTAGGGGATAAACTCATAGTACAGTAAGAGGGAGCCTTGCAAGCATTGGGCGAGCGCAACGTGAGGCGGTGTACAAAACATGAAGGTCTGGAAGAGCACTGTGCGGCACAGAGGTGTGAGCATGAGCCCCGCGGGCTCTTGGAGGCCAGCTGGCACATCTCTGAGCAAATAACCAGCTGAGCAGCGTCTAAACTGGTAAAATCAAAAGAAAAGAGACTTCTTATGGGCGCACCTTTGCCTTTCTACTTCTAGCAGGTTTTGCGAAGGAATGCTCTGCAGCCTTCTATGTGTAAAGTGCGAGTACAGTGTTGGCAGAAAAAAAAAAAAGTGTTATTTTCTGGTTCCCTTGGGCCAGATGAGAGTAAAATCGATAACTTAATTGAAATCAGCTGGAAAAGAGCCCCAAGAAAACGGTCCTCAAACAGCTGCCTCTTTTGTTTGCAGCAGTCACCACCCTGTGACTCCAGCATTAATTACTGCATTGCCAGTGCCCGGCGTGGCAGCCTGCAAAGGCTGGTGAAGCAGAGCCCTCCTCCTTCCCTGCCAGGCTGAGGTGTTGCCTGTGCTTAGCAACTTCCACCAGGGCATCGCGGCATGTGTGTGCAGTCACAGTCGAGAGGCTGAAGGGGAGAGCTATGCCTTTAACAAAAAAGGGATGCGAATTTCTCCTCTGCAATCTTTGCTGGTAGCTTCGGAGAGGCAAACCTCAGTGCAGAGACTGGGGCTCTGTGCGTGAGAGCAGAGTTTTGTGCATTGCACAAACTGTCATCTCAACTTTGTAAAGGACTTGCTTTTTTATTTTTTTTGTTATTCCTGGACTTCGTAAGATAGAAGAGTCTTTCTACCCGTTTGAACCATGAGTGGCTGTTCAAAGAGATGCAAGCATGGGATCGTCAAATTTGCCCGGACTATTTTTAAGCTTATCACAGGCACTCTCAGCAAAGGTAAGAGGAAACATTGTAGTTCATACTGTTCTGTGCTGTTAGCTTTGGGGGGGAGTTTTGTAGCCCTTAAGGAGGCTTGTGGTAGAGTTTATTACCATCTCTTCTGAGGTGTGCTGGTTATTCTCGGCATTGGCTGCTCTGAAAGAAGTTTTGATGTGTGCAGTTAAGATTGGAGCTATGCTGTAAAGCCTTATGTAATTGTTTCTAACGTGTAGTTTGTAACCTGTATTTGTCTGTTTGACATAGCTGGCAACTGTAGCAGGTTATTTCAGTGTGTTCAGAGATATGTTTCTGAAAGCAATTGATGTGCAGCTTCAAAAATTTAAAGACTTCATAACTGTCAGTGATCAGTACTTCTCTGTGTCATTTTCTACTTTTACGTTTTTTCTACTTCTGCTTGTTTGAAGCATGTGTACACCTTGGTTAAAAATCTAGGTTGCTGCTTATCACATGTGTTTGAGTACCTTTTGTTCATCTATGTTTTGCCTGTCACCTGCACCCTGTGTGCCTTACCATGTGCAGGTGGAACAGTACCAAAATTATTTATGCTGTCCTCTCAATTAAAATCAAACAGTAAACAAAATAAATCCTCTATTCTTCTTTGTAAATCTAGTAGTTCCTGTGATGGTGCACTGAGGTAAGTTGTTAGCTTATTTTTGTTGGTCACTCCTTTCATAATGATACTTCTCAGCACCACCGATGGCAGCTGATTAAATGACTATTGGTGATCTGCTTGGGAACTCCTGACAATAGTAAACAGTGTTATGCCTGAATGCTGTTTGCCTGTGGAAATGTGGACAATGTTTAGTTGAGGGTCAGACTTCTCCAAGTTTTGCGTGTGTTTGATTGGAGGGGGTGTGACTTCTGGAACTGATCATACAGTTCAGGCTAAATTATTAATGGAGAGATTTGTATAAGGCTGAAGAGTTTCTCTTATGATGTGTGGGTTTGTTTTTTTGTTTTTTTTGTTTTTTTGTTTTTTAAATACAAAGTCTGAAGCTTTTTTTTAATGTGTTCTTAGCCAAGGAGCAAAAAAGAAGCATTTATTTTTCAGATAAATTTAGAATCCTCTGAGGTGTGTGGCTGTGTTGCCTGTCTGGAGCACGTGTGCCCCTGAGTGAATTTTAATGCTTAAGTTGTTTCTTAGGATAAGCTAAAGCAGGCTGAGATGACTTTTAACATTGCAATGTGAAAGTGTCAAGAACTGTTAAGTGCAGCTTCCTTTTGTAGAAACTGGGGAAATTTATTAAATCTGCCTCACTAGAAAAGAAATATAGTTCTAAGACAGCTTTCTCATATTAACCTTATTGGCTTTCAAAAGAAATCTGTATGACAAAAATGCCTGTTTCACATTAAGAATACTGGACAGGTTGGTTGTTGTTAAATTCAAGGTTGGTTTAAAATTGTATCTCCTTGTATTTAATTATTCTTTTTCCACTTCTCCACCCCCCACCCCCTGCCCCGTCATCCATAGGCTGTCAAACACCAGCAGAGGAAAGATTAAAAACTTGTAAAAGTCTGTTACAGAAAAGAGCTGTCAGATGTTGGTTATAATTCATGATTAACGCCAAGATGTCTCTTTAATATTAAAAACAAAAGAGAAATTCACAGAAGAAAATATAGGGAAATAAATTACTTATTATCATGGTAAGGAAGAGAAAGTAGTGGTAGGATGCTGTCTGCAAGACCTTGTCCTCTACAGCATGTCAGTATGATGTATTTGGTGTACTTTATTTATGCTTTTTTCAGGAGATAATGGAACATAGGGTGTATACTGCTATATTCACAAGTGATCAACAGTAAACTTTGTGCTGTTTGCTTGAGCTCCCCTTAAGGAGAAACCCATGTTCTGGTAGTGTTTCCTCATGTGCTCATCTAGAGCCGTTCATCTAATGTGGAGTTTTCAAGCAGCCCTTGTGCCTCTACTGCTTGCCTTGCTTTGACAAAGGTATACATCAACCTTTGACTCTGACAGTAGAACAGCATTATACAGAGAGCTAGAAATTAGAGTATAAAATGTATAAGGCTTGCTCACACCCCCCACACCCCGTTTCTTCTGAAGCATGCCAGCATTGTGCTATCATTGTCTTTGCAGCCGATACAATGGCATCATACAGTTTTACCCACATCTTTCCTATGGCAATGTCTCATTTCAAGCTGTTTGGATTAGGTAAGAGTGGTTTCCTAGGATTCAAAGAATTTAAAACTCTGATAAACTTTTTTTTTCCTACTCAGCTGCTTGTGTTTTGAACTGGAAGAACCAGATTCAGGAAGGAATAAACCATGTGAATTAGTTTGTTGCACAGATATCAAAGACCTGCTATAATTAAAATAAATGTTTCCATATCATTACCTGTGAAACTCATAACTAGAAAGAAAATTATTAGAAATCTTGCTCTTGTTGATTTAAAAAAAAAATAAAAAATAAAAATCTTGAAGTTTGTTTGTACATTTATCCCAGCACTTACTGTTTAGTATTTCTTTTACTGAAACTTCTGCATGTAAAGCCAAGAAATAAACTGTTGTATATTGCTATTATTATTGCTTTTTTAACTTACACTATGTACATGCTCTTGAATATTCAAGTAACATCCCATGTTCTTCATCCCACTCCTGTATCATTTCCCTCACGCTGTTTAAATTTTTTTAATTTTATTTTTACTTTAAACAGTTTTTGAAAGAAAAGTCCTTTGTGAGGCACAAGATTCTTTCTCTTCTTATGCTTTCATCTTTCTGAGGGTTATTGTAGTGGGAGATATTCCACAGTTCAATGAGATGTAATCCTTAGCTGCGCTTTATGGCTTCTGCTTGTCTTAATAATAGCATTTTTCTTTCCCCTTGATTATTTACAATAATATAATGAGACTGCCCGAGCTGCAGCTGTAAAGTCCTTCCCTTTGCAACAGAGTGTGATGAGACAGTGGCCTCTCCTTGCAGTTGGCAGCAAGGGAGTAGGGGCACCTGATACCACTGTGTGGTCACCAGCCTGTTAGGTATGTCCTCATTTAAATTTGCAGCTGCAGCAAATCTATGAGATTGTAAACGGAGAAGTTCATAGCTGGTACCTCTGCAGAGCTGGACTAGCAAATTTCGCCAGCTTCCCTCTTAGTGCATTCTTATCTGGAAAACCTTAGCAACAGAGCAGAGGTCTGCTGCTGTGCGAAAGAAGGCCTCTTCCACCAAGAGCTTTGTGTAGCGAGATGTATGCATTACAGAAAACATGCCTGGAGAAGCATTCCCCTTTACAGCTAGTGGGAGTAGAATAACTCCCTTATTCTTCTTGACTTGGACGGGGGTCCAGCACTTGCAGGGAAGAGGCTTCTGGAAGTGAGTTACTGTGGTGATGGACAGTGCATGAGCAGCAGCACCTTCACCACAGTTGCCTCAAATGGCAGGGAGCGGGGCGGAGGTTTTGTGTGAGGTTTGAGTATTCTTTCATGTTACTTCTACTGTGGTGCCTGAAATGGTGGTTCATCCTCCATGCCCTGGGAGCCAGCAGGGGTGGTACAACTGAGTTTGTTAGGGGGTTCCTGTTGAGCAGAATGATTAAAACAAAAAAGCTTCTGTGTGTGTGAAGATACTGCTGATGTCACTAAAAAGCTAGTACAGGAGGGCCTTGCTGAGTGACCAAAAATGAAGCTGGAATGAGACCTCTGATTTCTATTAATGTGTCCTAATTATCAATGCAAGAAAAGTAAGATTATTTTAGGGAACAACGCCTTTAAAATGTTCCTTTGCAAAAGCAGATAAGCTTCTGCAAATTAACTACCCTTTCACCTTTGTTCCCCAGCTGCCAGTCTTTTAGTTGTGCTATTAAAATGCTTGCCAAAGGCTCTCATTTCTGTTTTCTTGCTTCTCCCATCTCTGTTCTGGAATGCAATTCATCTGGAACTGGTAATTTGTCCACTTTTCATAGTTTTAATTGCCTAATTATCTGTTCCATTGCAGTGATAAAGTCTTCAAACATCTTGCTCTCCCCGCAACCTCCCCCAGCAAGAAAGAAAAGTATTCTGAGTGTTTTACAGCAATGTGGTCTGTCTTGCTGCTTCTTTGTCAATCCAAATTACAGCTAGTCTTCTGAGATGTTATGTGAGATGGTAAGGAAAGTGCATGGTCCCTTTTAGCTGTACACAGGCTCTCCTCTCAGTGGAAGTTAATCTTGTTCCTTTGGAGCATACTGGCACTGTATTAGGTTTGTCTGTGTGACTCCAGCCTCTGAAAATGCAAGGGTAGGGTAAATGTTGTCAATGCCCTACAGACACAGGAAGGTTCATTGCAGTTGTTCAAGTGATGCCAGGGTTCATGCACCTGTGTGACATATAAAAAGATACTTTGATTCTCCTGCTGCTGTGTAGCCCATCTTTACCCCTTGAATTCTGGCTACTGCCAAATTTAGAGAAGCTGTGATTCAGAGGGCTCTTGTAAAAGCTCTTATGTGTCAGTTCCTGCTTTATAAAACTTTTCTGAGTGTTTTAAATGTTCTTTAATAAGGAAAGTGGTTACAGAAGCCAGGCAAATAATGTGCTTTTACAGAGTGGGACTAGATCTTGTCCATGTTTTCCAAATGGTTCTGAAAAGTGAGATTTTCTGTACCTAAAAAGCTGGTGTAGAGCCCCAGTTAGGGAGAGGCTGCCACTATGACGGGCAGAATAACTGTCTTCACTGGGCATCTTAGAGAAGAGTCCACAACTGCTGAAGCTTCACAGTTCAGTACCTGATCCTAACTCTACCCAGTGAAGCTCTCCAATTTCATTGCATGGCTGGTAGGAACTCTTGCATGGTGTGCCTGTGTTTTTTTGTTTTGCTTTTTAAACACCCAGCATATTGAGTTATATCTTCTCCATGCTGATGAATCTTTGAGCCATGAAACAAAATACATCTCTGTTTGGCACATTACACATGTTTGTATGTCTATGAAAAATTAACTGCAAATAATTCCAACTTTTCTACAAAGGCTGTACTACTTGAGCAATCTGAATATACGTACATGCGTTCCACTTCTGTTTTTCATCAGACCAAGAGGGATTTTTAAGAATTGCGAGTGGGAAGAGAAGTGGCAATACTCTAGTCTTCCTTCTAAAACTCTTTATAAACCTCTGCTTCTAGAAATTAAGACCTCTTCAAACATATGGCTGCATGTGTGCTAGAAATTTATTAAGAACTTGTTTGCAATGGTGTAGCCCCAAAAGGTAAGTATGTAATGTTACTTATTCAAAAAAACAAGAAAATATTTTCTTATGTGTGGGAGACCTCGGCTGGTCCGAGTGATCGGAATGCAAGTTTAACATTGACCTTGAGCAGATACCCGTGTACCCTTGAAGAGACTGGCGAGTCCTGAGAAGAGCGGAGCAAACAAGTGAACACAGTGATAAACATTCTAAGGGTTGGCAAACATCCTGGCTTTGACCAGAGCATGGACAGTGCGTGATCAACAATTGTATTGGCTGGCTGGCACGTGATGTGAGAGTGGATTGGGCAAAAGTAGAATGGTAGAGTGTATATAAACAGGCACTGCTTGT
This sequence comes from Burhinus oedicnemus, assembly GCA_008921705.1. Classification (NCBI taxonomy): domain Eukaryota; kingdom Metazoa; phylum Chordata; class Aves; order Charadriiformes; family Burhinidae; genus Burhinus; species Burhinus oedicnemus. The sequence continues at coordinate 1,037,906 of VFFE01007802.1, forward strand.
AAAATAAAGGAATTGGAGAATTGCTGTAACTTGATATTCAGTGTCGTGTCCGTCTCTACAATGACACTTATCCTCTGGGAAACTATTCAGGAAGGTTTTTTTAATGGTGTTTTGCAATTAACATGTGTGTATGTCATGTCTGATAGACAGGAATATTGTGGAATCTTGGGTGTAGTTACATATATCAGGGGGCAAACCAGGTTCTCTTCTGGCATCTAAACTAATGGTATTAGGTATACAACTGTGATATTTCTACTCTGAATATGTTTCAAAAATAGAAGGCATATCAGTTTAACTGTCCAGGTCTGTGTTCAGGACTATGGTAATAGACAGTTTCTCTAGAGACAATATATATACAATATTTTTTTTTGCATAACTGATGGATTAATCTGCAGATTCTCTAACAAAAAACAATTTTTAAAAAAAAGCAATAAAGTAATCATGTTAGATTTGGAACAAATTATGAAAATTCAGTATCCTGTTGTGTCTGGGGGGGTTGTTGGTTGGTTTTGGTGTGGGGGTTTTGGTTTTTTTATTTTCTTTTTTCTTTTCATAACCAGTGGGCTAGACAGGAAGTATGCTGCTGGCAAATGGGCTAAGGCATTTATACCTGTGCCTGATATGCTAATTGATATCCTAATTTTCCACATAGGTTTTGTCATTTAAAATGGGGCAAAATGAACATGCCACAGTATATTTTGACCTAATGGACCCTATTACTGTCCTCCTAATGAACGGATTTAAGTGTAAATGAATAACTTTCCAAGATGGCTTGACAGAAGTGGATAGTAGCATGTATTAAATCATCCTTAAATTAGCACATGAAGTGTCATTTTTAAGATGTAGTTTTATCTCCAGTAAGTTATTTCCAATAGCACAATATGAAGGGGTGACAGTAAGGTAACTCTTCACAGAGTTTCTGTGCTCAGAAACTAGCCTTGAGCTGTAAGTCAACTCTTTGTTTTGGGCTATATTCTGTATGTATTTTTATGAATTATTCCTGGTCTGTAGAGTCTTTTCAAATGTTGATCACCTTGGTGCTAGCAACAAAACTTGCAGTGGTTTTTGTGCTCCATGCTGGGTGCCTGGTAAAGCTAGCAGGTTTCCTAAGCGGGAATCCCATTGTTAGGGATGCAAATGAAATTCTGTCCTGACATTACTTTATGATGGTATTTGTGGGATTCCTGTTCTTGGACCTTTGTTTTTGTTGTTTTAATATGATTAGTAAAGCTCATAAATGGTAATGTAATGGAAAGCAGGCATGGGAGGGTTTTAACTATGGCAGCATTTAAGCTCCTGATGTAATTGGAATGAATATTCATAGCCAACTTCTTCCACATTTGCACGGCTTTACTAAAAACCAATAGCATGCATATATAATTTGACTTTCAATTCTCAGCTGGCTTTAACTTCTAATTTCATTCTCTGTAATGACTGTTTCACAACATTTGGTTTGCAGGGCATGTGGGTGGACTACATTTAATGCCGATAACTAGAAGTAAAGTAGTCTGAGGTTTAACACAAAGAGCGATTAATGCTTTCTTTTATAAATGGGAGACCTGGTGCAGTAGCCCTACATTACAGAGTGAGAGAGAAATTGCTGCCACAGGCTTGATGAGGTGCTCAGCTTGTAAAGCCAAAATAGAGTTTTGAGAGTGTAAAAATAAAACCTTGTTATATAATTTACATAATTTCATGTAGTAAAAGTTACTACAGTTTTAATCTACTGCAATCTGAAAATTGTCCCTAGCATTTAAAAATCTAGCAAAGAGCGAGTGTTTAACTTGCCTGCCTTTGAAATTTTGAGTGGCACCTTCAAATTTTAGGTAAATTTGTCTTTCAGATATACAATAATGACATATTTTGCTAGTGCTTTCTTTATGTTGTACGATATGATGGTATTTCCTTTTGCCATTTGTAAATTGTTGTAGCTGGAACATAAAATGTTTGTTTCTGTATTATTTCAGCAAGATTCATGTTTAAACTGAGTAATGGAAGACATAAGGAACAAATACATCCATTTTGAAGTGAGTACAGTGTGTTTGACTCAGTGGAACAGGAACCATTTTGAAGTGAGTACAGTGTGTTTCACTCAGTGGAACAGGAACCACCTTATACTGAAACTGCTTTCCTAACTTGGGCTATGAAGCATGTAGAAGGCTAAATCTATGTAGAAAAGTAGATGATGCGGAGGATCTCAAACTCTTAACTTCTCTGCTTTCTTCATCTTCTAGCTATGAATAGACGTGCCAAAGCTGCTGGTAAGCGTGAGGAAAATCATGTGAACTCCAAACAAAGATTCTTGGTGCCCTAGTTCAAATCTGAAGCTCAGAAAGTTTTACCCACCTCGACAGCCAAAGTCATCTATGGAATTAAGCCAGGCAGGGGTGACCATGTTTCAGGGGGCTGGGTGGAGCTGTTCTGCTGAAGCTGCTCCAGTTTATAGAGATGATTATACAGCAGCGGTGCAGATCCAGAACATGTGTGTGATTGATGCACTGACTGTGTGGGACTGCTCTACTTTCTCTGCCCCTCTTCCAGCTTTCCTGCTAATGAAGCTGGGCCATTTTCCTCTTCTTTATGGGCTTCTGACTGTCAGAATTTTAAAATATCCGCTGGATTACTAGGTGCAACGTGACTAGCAAGAATGGACCTTAAGGTAAGGATCCAGAGAAGTGCATGACTTGTCTCTGTGGATCCAGCTTTACTTGCATAGAAACTCACCTGAATGTAATGTAAGTAATGCAATACCATCCCTGCCTGAAAATGTTCTGTGGTGTTTTCAGACCTTGCAATAAAGGTGTTGGTCTTCATCAAACAAATACGATTTTTTAAAAATGTCTATGAATTGGCTGTATTTCCATATGATCTGCTGTTGAGGGTGACATGTTCTGGGGTTTTTTGGTCTGTGCCCTCATAGTTTTGGTATAAATGCTGTTTATTTTTTATATGTTATCTTATCTGTGGATTTTATTACCAAAATGTTGTATGCCTCGGGTGAATGTTGCATAATGCTTTGTGATTAAGGCAGCAATTCACAATAGTAGCATGTACATAATCCAGTCTAAATTAGAAATGTGTGTTGGCTACAAATGAAATTAATAATAGGCACCTGGGAAAGCCACACTACTGGGAATATCATTCTCTTTTAAGTGTTTTTGTATGTTCAGTTGGAAAGATGATAATGGAGGATGACGACGCTGAGGCGTGTGTGTGTTCCAGTTAAACAAGTGCTCCTGATGTCTGGTTTTCACTCTTCCCACCTACTTCACAACGAGACAACAGTTTTCATGATTTATATGCAGTGCCAGTGGGGCTCAGAAAAGAGGACTGTGAGGGCCCTGTGATCTTGCTTCTGGTATCAATCAGGTGTTCTCTAGAGAAGTGCAGGGGAACCTTGTAAGCCTTGTGTTTAGTTAGGCAACAAATTCCCACTTTATTAGTTCCCAGTGTTACTGTGTGATGTGGGGAATATTAATTCCCAGTGTCACTCTGTGATGTGGGGAACTGGAGGAGAAAATGAATGGATTAAAATACTGAGATCCTAATAGGCTATCAGTTGAAATACGTACAGTTTAACATAACTATTCACAAACATGAATTGCTGTTACTTAGCAGGTTGAGTCTCTGCTTTAGTGGTAATAAACAGAGTAAATGATAAATACAATAGATCATCTGTCTTTCAAAGAATAATGAAATCATACACAGCAATGCTTAGAGAGGTACGTTTTTTGGCTTTTACATTCACAACTCCTTGTGGTTACCCATGAAAAAGCAGTATCTACTACTGCACAGTAAAGCTAGTGATGACTTTCATCAGCAGCAGCCTCTGATAGTCCATCAATGTTCCAATAGTTGCATAGAGTTGCTGGGATAAACTGGGAATAAAAAAATCTCATATTTTTATCATTTATATTTTGGTAAAGATAAACATGTTACTTCAGAGGAGTAAGCCTGAGATGTTCTACATCAAAATGTTTAGCCTAATACTATAAAATATGGCTGTTGTCACACCACTTTGAAGTAGTAAAACTGCAGCTGACTTGATAAAAATTTAACCGTCTGGATTCAGTCTAAGACAGGGCCAGCAAAAATGAAAAACACATTTTCAAGCATAAAACCGGGGGGAGCTAGGTAAGCTTGAAGCTGACAAAGGCATAAAAAGTGAAATATCCTTCTTGATTTTATGCTTAAAGTGTGTTTGCTGTGATGTGTTGATTTTTTTTTTTTTTTTAATCCCATACCTGACATGTCTTATGTAAATGGGGAGTAGCTCTTCTTTAGGTTATGCGTTTTAGGGAAACTCATGAATGTCAGGGAGTTTTTGACTTCGGTCTGAAAATGTTTGCAAGCTCCCCAGTTGTTGAGTTGTGTGTTTATGTTGATGTCCTGAAAGGAATTTTAGCGCTTGTTTCATGAGAAGCAATTTGAGATTCAATGAGTAAAAGCATTGTATAAAGGTAACCCACACTGCAGATGTGGTAACTCAGGACGCTGCAGTGATTGTTACTGGAAGCATGGTGAGCTGTGACAACTAGGGTCCTTTCAGTTTTCAAAAGGTCTCACTGTGCAATTGCAGTGATGCTAATCACTCCTTCAGAAACTGAAAGAAACGCTATTTGCATCAAGGGCTAGCATTTGAATTTATGGGCTAATACCTCATGCTGTGCCCTGTGTTCATCTTAGAAATAATTCTGCTCATTGTGAGTTTTCTATCTTCTCATAGATACAGGAAAACAGGAGAAACATTTGCATTATGAACATTACTTCTGCAAAATCACCATTACAAGCTGAACATATTTGCAGTATTTCACGGACCACAGACTGTCTCGTGAAGGCAGCTGGGATAAACAAGCTGTGCCTTTGTCTTTGTAAGAGGAAGAAATGACAATATTAGACAAACTTATTTGCCAATGTATAGTATGCAAATAAACTTCATAAAAGAAAAAGGGAGCATATAGCTAAGATTACTTTTAACAATATCTCATTTTTTTTAGGAAGTTGGGGGAGAGGGGAATTAAGCCTTAAATGGTTATTAAATATTATTGTGTCAAATTGTCATGCAGCTAATAGCACAAGCAAGGAAATCTTATTTAAACCAAGAATCGCTTCAGATGGAGTACAGCAAATCAGACCACGCAGGGTGACATGTGTGATAATCAAGATTCGTAGGAAGTAGTTCTGCATAGCAAGGATGGGGTATGGAGAGCTGGAGTGCTCAAAGCTTCTGTTTTTTCAGTCACTCAGTGTGCTGCCAGTCTTACAGAGACTATTTTATCATTTTTTTTAGTGCTTTTGTAGGAGCTTAATTGTTTTAGTCCATCTTCAGACATACCTGGCTTTGCTATGCACTATTGGAACAGGCTGCCCAGGGAGGTGGTTGAGTCACCATCTCTAGATGTGTTTAAAAGTCATGTAGATATAGTGCTTAGGGACATGGTTTAGTGGCAGACCTGGTAGGGTAGGGTTAATGGTTGGACTGGATGATCTTAAAGGTCTTTTCCAACCTAAACGATTCTATGATTCTATGGTGTGTGACAGAAGTAAGTGTCTATATTGTAGGCATAAAAATTGAGATGCAATATACATGGGGCAGGGGGCAGAAAGAACTTGATGTCTTCTGTTATGGTTTGGTTTGGATTTTCCATAGCACATCATCTGCAGGTTGAATAATGTCAGGTAACAGAAGAAACAATATGTTGTTCTGTAGTAATTTTCACTTGCAAGGATGCAGCTCTGGATCAGCTTCTATAAAACAAAATTTTAAGCAAAAGTTCTTCCTGCGATTTCTGTTTGTTTGTTTATAGTTGATATACCAAAAGTGCCTTGTTGTACATGTAAAGGTTACTTGAGAATAGTCATTTCAGGACTTTTTTGTTTTGACACTGGCTTTGTAAATGCTATTGAATTTTACAAGTTGAGGGGTAAATCCCTTTACAAGGAATCAGAAACAGAAGAAAGATCATTTTATGATAGTCCATATTTTTCCATTATGCAGAAGTACTTGCTTTGCGCTTAGTGACTAAATATCAGGGACAGAAGTATGAGGTACAGCAACTAGTAAGCCACAACCCCCATACTACTGGAATTATAACCAATTTTCAGAATAAGGTGGGGTTTTTGATCAAGTTATCTTAGAACCTATAGTGAGCTTTACTGCTCAGGATCTCTATGTGGGAGGGGTTTGGAGGTTTTTTTGTTTTTGTTTTTTTAAATGACTGAGACTTAGCAAGTGACTCATCCTGTAAGTGAGCTTGTTACCTTCAGAGGAATTAGTCCAACAATGAATTTGACATGCAATGTGTCTTTCCTGTGTTGTTGATCTGCTTTCCAAGAAAAATGCTCTGTATACTTGCAGTGTTTTACATAAGTAATAAATAGCTATAAGAGATTTTGTAAAATTACTGGTCAATACCTGTAGCAACAAACAGGCCTAGTGGCAAAGCCTGGCATTTCTAGAATGCTCACAGTATCTCCTTCAGCCCAGCTATAATCAGTCTTTAGCTAGTTGATGACTATCTGTGTTATAAAAATAACTTACCTGACAATGACCTAATAGCTAATATTTTTCTTTGCTAAGGAGAATAACATGCACGCAGACTAGTCCTTAAAACTTATTTGAGAGCTACAGTAAGTGATGGTTTGTTGGCAATTATGAACTTTTTCTTGGGCTATGTGTTTTCTGGTGTTGTCCTTCATGACAGCTGCATTAAAAGCTGGATGATACTGCATTTTAAAGTCTGTTTCAGCAAAAAATACTTGGTATTATGGATCCATAGACATATAGATGCTTACTGGAGGTGCACTTTTCTTCTGTTTGGGAGCAACACGAATATTGGAGCATTTATCTGTTAAGGGAGGGTCTCTAAATTTAAAAAACTATGGTACGATATCCAGCACACATGAAGTGGTATAGCCCTGTGCAGCATTTCAGGATCTGACCTTATTGTTTTGGTACTTGATGTCCTGCTAGAAAAGAAATGCTACCCTTGGCAAAATTAACTTGCTGTTTCCAGGCGGTGAGGTTTTGTAAGTGCTATCCCAGGAAAAGCATAATATCCTTGATAACTATATATATATTTGCCAAGTACAAGAATCTTTGGTTTACATTTGAAAAGGACAGTGTGATTTCTTTAAGTCTTCATCCCTTGAAAATATTTTAATATCCTTTGTCTACTGTTATAGGTCCTAAGGGATAGATGGCAGGCAACGTTTGAAAAACTGGCTCGTCTTTAGGTAAATAATTTCATATGCCTAAACTGCAGGGTCTTTCTTAAATATCTTATCTTATTCCTTTTCTTCCTAAGATATTTCAGAGGAGTTTCTAGATTATTGTGAATATGATTCTGGTTCTTTCAAGCTTCTGTTTGACTGAAGTTTCTGACCCTCTCCATGTGGAGATATATAAAGTAGATTTTTAAAAGAACACAGACACATTTTCTTGGTAATGTGAAAATAATTTGTGCACTTAATGCCATGTGCAGAATCTGGTGAATGCTATCACTGAAGAAAATAAAATAAAACTTATTATTGTGTTTCAAAAACCTAATATATTCTCTACAATTGCTGCATGCTGGTGTCTGAAGTATAGTGTTTCCCAAGATGAAATAAACTGGTGATTTGCACTTTGTAAATGATAAAACTCAAGTGAATGTCTTGTGTTAAATTCATGACTATTTGGATTGGTTTAAATGTTTCAAATTAGCTGAAAATAATCGCAGAAGCCCAGTGAGGAGCTGCAGAAGAGGATGCAGTGAGCAGTGTTCATGCTGGGCAAGACATTCTTTAATTTATATGGGGGGGGTGTTGTTGTGTATGTTTTTTTTATTTTATTTTCTAATAAAGCCTTTTTCTCTAGTTTGAAAGGAAAAAAATATCTGGTACACTTCAAGGAACACTGTAAATATTGTAGTATGGCTACAAGGCCTGTAAGTGTTTACTTTAATAAAGAACCATCTGTGATAAACATCCTTTACCTTTTAAGAAATGAGCATGGAATAGTTTGGCATGTGATTCTCCTAATGGTAGTATAAAATGAGTTTTAGATTTGCAACCCTTATTGTTGCTTGCTAGATTACGGCAGGAGCTACCCAGCTCATGGACATGGAGGGAATCTGCAGAATAGCACTCAGGAAATGTTCCTGATGAGCAAAACATGCTTAGGTATTGGATTCCTTTGTCCTTGCTCGTGAACTTGACTAATGGTACTTTTCAAGGGCCACATCTGGCAGAGATGAAGAGTTTAGCCAAATCTCTATTCTTTGCCTTCTAGGATACATTAAGCTGTACAAAGTGGTGAAGTGGCCAGAAGTCTCTTTGCCTGCCATTTATCGCCACTTTCTGCTGTATGCAGTAAATCCTGTTTTCCTGTAAACTGAAATGTTTTCCTTTAGTGTGCCAAAGTACTTAACTGTACCTTTTCCATCTATTACCTCTTTTTCACCTCTTTCTCCTCCAGCTGTCAAGTTATAATTTAATCCCATTTCTACCCTTTATCAGTTAACTGACAAAATGAGATTGAAACTTGAGAAACGGCCCGTGAAGAAAGCACATTTGTTTCCCTCCTTGCATAATGAAACAATGGCAACTTTCTCAACTAGTTTGTGTCAAATGGTCCTCTTGGTTTTAGCCTGGGTGAAGCATGGTAGTTCTGAAAGTGAATGGAATAAACTAGGTTATAAATAACTAAACTCTGGCTGTTTTTCCAGTTTGAGCACCTTTTTAATCTCAGAGGTTCCCAATGTACACTCTGGGTTGAGATAGTAAGGAAAAAACACCGTAACATCTCTTTTCAAAATGTTGTATCCCATTAATTTCCAAAGGTCCACTTCTGACACCCTTTTCAAGGTAGAACATCCCTTGTTCTTAGACAGTCCAGTTCTTTATGTATTTATCACACTTCATAACTGCTCCATCACAAGCTGTTAGCTGTGTACAACTTGAATAAATAAGCACCGTGTACTGAACCGGTGGAGAGGTCCAGTTATCTTCTTGCATCAAACCAACTGTTCAATCCTTAGACTCTGATTTGGGATGCAGAAAATCAATAGAAAGTGAATTTCTGAAGGTGGTTGTGTGACATTGTTCTGGTTAAGTCTTCATACTAATGATTTTATTTCTCTAAGTATTTTTATTTTTAGCTTAATTCTTAAATGTCTCTCTATCAAATTGGACTGGAACATTGAGATACTTTTATTGGTGTTGTGTAAATCAAGTTCTCCATGGGTTTTCTCAGTTTTGTCTGTATATACTCCTGCAGTCAGTATCTTGTCTATTGCCATTGACATCCCTTTGTAAGGCTGCAGTAGTGCTGTAAAGTAGTCCACGTTTTCATTCCCCATCCTACTTTATAAAAAGATATTTCTAAGCAAGTTAAATATGTATTACATTAGCACACTCTTTATGACAAATGTTGATAGTAAATTCTTGGCAACAAATACCTGCATATAGTATTAGTGCATGTGTAAAGCGCTGAGTAATTGGCAGTTGGATAAATTCAAAGTAAACTAAACTACTGTATACACAAATAGCACTTGCAAGCTGATCTGTCCCTCTTTAGGAACTGAACTTGTGAATGTTGCCATAGGAATGTGGTGCGTTGTGCAAACCAAGAAGCAAAATCTGAGTTTACTTGCAGTAGTTGTTTATAAGAGGGCAAAGGGAAGCAACAGTCCAAGGTCTTAAATCCTGGGCCCTGAATTCTGAACTCAATGCCGTAAGTATAAAGAACTAAAAAAGGAGACATGGGCTTGTAGCTCAGAAACCGGAAAATTGTATGTGGCTCTAAAACATCTTCTCATAAGCCACCTTATGTTAACAACCCTTTTATTTTAGGGTGTTTGGCATTCATACAGAGCTGTAAATGCAGATAATTAAGCCAAATTGAATTCCACTACTGCAATAATTGAGTCCAGTAAAAAAATGCTTCCTCCTTTGCAAATATTGGCTTTTGTTATTAGCCTTAAACCTCTTAGGCCAGTTCCCACTGACTTACCCAAGTAGTTAAACAAGTTTTGAAAAACAAGCTGGTTTTACAACAGTAGCTTCAACAAAACAGATACCAAAAATGTAGCCTTGTCTATGTAATCTGTAATCTCAGGTTGAAGCCACTCTGGGACTGGAAGCCAAGAACACATGTGTTTACAAGGACTCAGTGAAGTAGCATTAGAAGCTACTGTCTTGAGGTGTTTGCGGGGGAGCTATAATGAAATAAGTGCTGATTTGGTAAGAGCTGGTAAGAGTTTGTTTTAAAAGGTGAATGTTCTGTGCACCCAGCTCTCTCTTTGCCCTCCTGTCCCTAAGCCATAGAGGGCTGCACTTCTGGCATCAGACTGTTGGAGGAGGGGACATAAATGCTGTGCAGCAGCCAGGAACATTCTCCAGCCTTAGGGGAGCCCAAAAAAAGGTGGTGTCTTGCAGCAGAGTGGGCTGCTGACACAACAGAGGATTAGAACTGAGACACAAGAGGCTTTGACTGCTCCTGACTGCCTCTCATGACATGAGACGTTGCCCTTAGTTTAGGACTTATTGGGAAAGAGAGATAATATTATGAGCAGCCCATGTCTTTCATGCAAAACTTTCTTTTTAAGCAAGATTATGTACAGGTTCCTTTTTCTTTTTTTTTTTTTTTTTTTTTTAAATTTATCAG
>VFFE01007802.1:1048573-1079423 GCA_008921705.1 Burhinus oedicnemus
GGGGGGGGGGGGGGGAAAGGCTTGTTATGCTAATCTTTCCAATGGGTGACCTCTTGGTCTCTGTATGGGGTTCCTAGGCTCTGTTGCAACAGGAAGATTTGGACAGCTAATGAAATCAAGGAACTAAAAGTTAATGACACTTCATTGAATTTGTTCAACTTGGAAATGAACTTGTATGAGTGTACTGTCCTCACTCATCCAAAATGAAATGTCGTAAATGCAAATCTCTTGTAAACACCCTAGTGTTTTTAATGAATACCTATCTTATTTTTATGTAGTCATGCCTGCTGGGAGGTATTGGGAAGACAGCATTACTGGCTAAGTTACTCTCAACACTGCATGTTGTTAAAAGGCATTGCTTTTCTCACGGACTGGCAGCTGCAGTGCTTGGGAGGTATTAGTGTGTCTGGCTTTACTGTAACATGCTAACAGGAGATGGAAGAGAGGAGAAGTATACTTCGTTCTCAATATCTCAACCACTGACTAGGACCTTTTGCTGCAGCTTAAGGTATTGAGGATCTGCCATTTCACAGGCAATAATTTTTTTTAATTATTTTTTTTTACTAGTAGCTAGTACTTGATGCATCTCTGACTGAATACCTGAATGATCAAGGTGAAAGGACTCTTGTTCCAGACCTGACTTTTGGGCAGGATGGAGCTGTGCTCGTTGATGGATGCTTATTGCTATTCCTGTACTGTCCAGCAAGTGCAAAAAGGAGGACGTGGTGTTCTATATAAAAATACTGTTGTTTTCCTATTGTGCAAACACTGCAAGTTGTATAGGCCAAAGGAATCATTCCAATCCACCTCTTAACATACTTTGGGTTTTATTTAGTGCTATATGCAATTATTTATATTCATAATAATTTTTAAAAAGCCCTATCTCCAAATTGTTCTGTCTTAAAAATGCTTAAATTAATGTGAGAAGACATGCCCTATACTCTAGTTTGCAGCAATTATCTTTCTGCCAAAGTTTACCTTGTATCACTATAAGACTATATTGCAATGTACACTTAATATATGTTGTACAGACTTGGAGCTTTTAGGGCTTGAAGGACTTTCAATTTGCAGTTCAAAAATATTGATGGTGAAAAGTTTGGTGGATAGGAAGCAATTTAACAGCACTGGTGCTGTGAAGAGCACCCAATAAATACATGTCAGGATGGCTTATTACATGCTGCTTTTCAGAATGAATTAAGAAGTAAATTGTGCAAGATATCGGCCAGCAAGAGCTGATTTGAGAAATGAAGGCTGATGGCTGCATTTTATTCCTGGGCTTTGTAAAGCATCAAGTGTTTATCTAACAGATAACGTTCTGCTTGGGTACAGCATTTGGTGAAGGGAGATGACTAAACGTCTGAATGAAATCTTTGCTCCAGTCTTCCGCAGGCCTTGATTGATTGCCTTTTCCTAGTCATTTATTTGATTAACAATAAATAATGTCTTCTGCTAATTTAAACTAATTGAGTTTTTGGCAATATGTGCATAATGGGAAGGAGAGATCAGCAGGTCCTTACTTCGCTAATTAACCTACCTTAGGGTGAGAGGTGAGGTTCTGTGTGAATGCAGAAATTCCCAGACTTCTGTAGAAAATATTAACCTGGTTTTTTAGTGGCGGTAGGTGTTTAAAGTCCATGCTGAAAGCTAATCTTTCACTTAGTGTTAAGTCTGTATGCTACGACACCCTTCTATTAAATTAAGAGCTAGACTGGCCTAAAACTAACCTCATGAGGCAAATGCCTCTTTTTCTGTGAGCCAGGTTCCAATGCCAAGGTGAGAACCAATGTCTAGAACAAAGGAAACATTGTGCATGTAGGAAGAGGAGAGAGATGTATCTGTCCCCTCAGGAAACGTTGTTAGATCAAAACAGCTGTAACACTGTCTCAGCCATCAGAGTACTCCAGTGATTGGGCTTTTAGGTATTTTGGGGCAGATAACTTTAAACCTATTGACGTACTCAAGCATTTTAAGGATTGTGTTCAGAGCTGGGGGTGATTCAGCAGCCTGATCGAGAGTTAGTGCCCTCGTTGACTCCTTTCTCAGGATTAGATAGGAATTAACTCTGAGGCCAAGATCTGTTGATTCTCAAGAGCACCATATGATCAAGCAATAATTGTCTGACAGGTCTAAGAAATACAGGTTACAGAATGTTAAAGCAGTAGATTGTTCTCACAGCAGCTTTGATTTCTTGAGCAGAAGACTAATAGGATGTAGTATATCTGAGAGTTTTATGGGATGTAAAAATAGAAAATGGAAATATTATGGCTTGTATTATGGAGTAAGTGGTTTATCACAACTCTTCCTCCCAAACATAAAGTATGTCAACTATTTGCTTAGAAAAACAAAGTTTAAGGTGTTTTTTTAAATTTTATGTTGCATATTGGCTCTTTGCCCTAATGGTATTGCATAGGATTTTCTTTTTTTCAGTGATCTTTTCCTATAAATGCCTATCAGAAGATATATTACACTAAAAACTTAAACCCACGCAGCAATATCGTGTTTCCAATGATACTGCAGCAGTAATGCAGAAAACATTAGGAATGGAAGTTGAGATTTAATGCGGAAATAGTCGATTAATGACAGGCGTCAAGGTTTGCTTCAGTGAAAAGTGCATTTTAATTGTTTGGGTTGATTAGTCTCATCATACATGGAGCAGGTACAGTAGTTGTTGGTTTTCTCTTTTTGGGGGAGAGAGAGCAAGGGAAATGACTCAAGTCACAAAAGAGAAATAATGCTAATCACATGGTCGGAGGCTGCATTGCTTTTGCCTGATGCACACAGTTGACTCCTCTTCCTGTTGAGTAAAGTGTTACAGGAGTGTTTCACTGGGATTCTCTAGTGCTGTATTCAAAAGTGAATTGAAGTGAGGTGGGCCTTTTTTTTTTTTAATGGTAATATGTGTTTGAAAGCTATACAAATGTAAACTTTCTTATTCTCTGAATTCAATGCAATAGGAGTTTTCTAACTATAATTTGAACTGGTTAACATTTTTCAAGTCAGACTTGTTTGCTGTAATCTCTTAAAGTCTTTTTTAATGAAGAATAAAATATCAGAGAGGCAAAATTGGAGTAGATTTGATATAAGTTTTAAGTGTTAAATGATAAATTTCTACCAAGATCCCCAAAGAATAGTCATGTGAAGTACAAACTTCTCTCATTGCAGTTTTTCTTTTGCGCACACCCTTTGTTCAGCTATTTTCTTTGCATATAGTTGAATGGCATTATAGATATCTTCCTTTGGAGTTTATAGCCTGAATTTCCTTATGAAATGAATTGTGCAGGAGGGAAGTCATTGAAGTGAGAAGATGTGGAGAACAGAACAAAAAATTGGTGCAAAAGCAAACCCCACAAAAGAGAAAGATAAATTGGAGCAGAAAGAAGAAAGTAAGTGCAAAAAATAGATAGCCCCAGTCCCACCTGCCTAGGGAAGGTGAGTGTCCCATTTGTTTCTGCCAGAGCTGCATGTAAACAGAAAAGAAAATTCTCACTATTTTCACGATTAAAAAGAAGTACTGAAATACATGCTATACTCTCCAATCTCTTATGAAAACTCAGCATTACTTCTGCTTATCTCTTCAACCGTGTTCATAGTTTTAATGGAACTGGAGAGCAAATTAATATTACTGAAACCAAATGTGTCTTACAATGTACTTGTAACTTCTGCCAAAAATGTTCTTTTTCCTTATTGTTTGTAGTTGCACGATGAGAGGTGCAGAGGGGCTGGAGAGGTGTGTGTGTGTGTGGACAATATTATGTGTAAATACACTATGTTGAAGGCTTGCTACTGGCAATATTCAAACACTGTTCTGCCATGTTCAGACACTAAATATTGCATTTATTACTACTGGAACATGTAAGGGAGACTGAAATTTCCATCTTAGTTGCGCGCTAGCTGGATCTTGAGGTTCTTGGATCAGTCGAGAGTAGTCCTGTGTCATCTGTTGAACAGGCTGTTGTTTTTTTTTTTCTCATTATGAAACCAAAAAGATTGCTAAACATCAGTTTGTGTTGTTTAGCCCTTAAAGTTTATTTTGTCAGACTACAGTGTCTGTAGATCTCTTTGATCTCTTTGAAATATGTGCTTTATTTTGATATTTCTCTTTTGTCTTCAACAAGCATCAATATTTTTACTGGCCATAAACATATTAAGGGTAATAAACAGCTCTTCATATCAGTCAGGCAGTAGATTTAATATTATGGTACAATGGATAATACTAGATGCAGGTAAAGTTAAATAACTTACTAATAAACCAGTTGTTATCATTTTTCTTTGTTCAGAACTACATAACTTTAGGATGGAGTGAGGGAGGGTGGCAGTGTTAGGTGAAGGCATTTGTTAAATGACAGGGTTCACAGTCCCACATGAAGAAAGGAGAACAGTAGCAATGTGAGAATAACGGGCCTCAAAAAAGAGATTTCAGCAGACTAGGGAAGCTGATATGTAGTCTTTTGGGAAGATAATATTAAGAAATCTGGTAGCTGCTGGAAAGGGCAAGCAATGATCCTGATTGTACGGGAAGATAAGCACTCTAAGAGACTAATACAGATGAAATAGTGGAAGCATGTTGGGATAAGAACAGAAAGGCCAAGGTGCAAAATGAGTTATTACAACTGGCAAGGGACTTAAGCAATGGCAATAAAAGATTCTAAAAATACACTGGAAACGAGAAAGACAACAGAAGAAGATCATGAATGCTGAGAGGCTCAGGGCTGAAGTAATGGCTGATTCTTCCTTTAGCCTTCAAAAACCAGTTTATGTGACTTGTTTCCTCCCACAATTATTTGCCACAAGGAAAGAGAAGCACAGATGGGAACAATGGCTAAAAAATATTTAGATAAATCAGACGTGACTGAATTAATACTGCCTGATGAAAATCACTATTGAGGGCTAGATCTGTGCAATCTTTTAGCTGTTGGAATTTATTTCTGAGAACAGGGGAAACTTGGGAAGAGCAATTACTGTATCCGTAACATGGTGTGGGGAAAAGAGAACGTATAGGCCAACCAGCCTAACTTTCCTGAACAGATAGATGATAGAATAAATTATGGGAAAAAGCCCAACTGTTTGAGAGATGGTCCAATTTTGAAATTATTTCCTCTTCACCATTGTCATGGTTTGGGCCAGATTGGCCCAATCCGGTGGAATGACAGATGCGCGCTCTCTCTTGCTCCGCTCGGGAGGCAAGAAAGAGAGAGAAAAAGAGAGACTTAAGAGTTTAGAAGGAACTAAACTACTTTAATGAAATATTGATAATAAAATAATAAAAAGAAAAAAAATGAAATATATACAAAACCGTATCAAGCTCCCAGGATGACAATCACATCACCAGCAGGCACTGGGGAAGTCCCAGACTGGACTCGATGACAGATGGGAACTGGATTCCAGATCTGGATTCAGGATCGGGATCAAAGGCAGACGCAGAGACAGAGTCCTTCCAGGACGCCGGCCACTGAAGAAGACGACTGACCCTTTGATCCCTCAGCTTTTATACTGAGCATGAGGCAGATGGGATGGAATACCCTGTTGGTCAGTTTTGGGTCACCTGTCCTGTCCGCTCCTCCCCCCGGGTGCTGACCCCTCTATGCTTTTCCACTTCCCACCCTCCAACGGGGCAAATAACAAAGTTGGCTGGCCTTGGTTGTTATAGCAATAAGTGTAAGCCTCTCTGCATACCACTGCAATCAGGCCTTTCACTCTAGAAGGGCACTACTGTCTTAAAAATACGCTGTTAATTTCAGAAAGTTACAGTTAGAAGAGGCTTAACTGCAAAGTAAAATTAGTGAACAGAAAATCAGTTCTGTTTTACCTCAAACCAGGACAGTTCCTTAGGTTCAAATGAATATAAACCAAAGCAAGAACCTCTCTGCATACCATTCCTTGGCATCAGCTATAAACGTTGGTCTTATTACTCTGAGAGCGAACAGTTTTCTGCACAACATGCTGTTAATTTCAGCAGTTAGAAGAGGCCTAGATAAAAAGTGAAGTTACTGAACAAAATTGGTCCTGTTTTACCTCAAACCAGGACAACCATTCTCTGCCCACCCAAAAAAATAATACACTCCCCGCTAGTCAGCTGCTTGTTTTTTGATTTTTTTTTTTTTTTTCCAAAATCAAACATGCAAAAACCCACAACAGAACAAACATCCCCACCCGTTCCCCCCACCCCTACCCCCCCCTCGTGCTTTCATTAGCGAAACTTTCCTAGTGGGAAGGTTGGAAACAATAGATGCAGTGCTGCTTTATTCATTTTTTGGTTTGAAACTATGGTACCTGATATTTTATAACCAAAGTAAGGAAATATCATACAGTTGAAATTGCTGTTAAAAGTGCATTTTAAAAAAATCCATTTAAATACGCTCTACTATCAGCTGAATCTGGTGATACACTACTCTGGTTAGGTTTATGCAGCTGGGGACTCTGTGTTTTTTAGAGTTGCTGAGGTAAACTGACAGAAATTGGGATTAGGAGCATGACAGCTCTGTACAACTTCACAGAATGTGTGTTAATATTGAGTATCATAAAAAAATCAGTATTTCAGAAGAGAGGTTAGAGATTGTTTTTCCTTCTGTTGGTGATGTGTGAGCTCTTACAACTAGCTTTCGAAAGTGCTTTTATCTGATTAGTTTACTATTGATAACTTTAGTCAGCCTGGGCTTGCAGTCATCATACACTGGTGGAGTTCACAGTCCTGAGGGTTATGGGTCAGGTGAAGAGTAAAGTCAGGACCCTGAATTTTAGGAAAGCAAACTTCAAGCTGTTCAAGGAGTTAGTCAATAGGACCCCTTGGGAAACTGCCCTCAGGGACAAGGGAGCAGGACAGAACTGGCAGATCTTTAAGGATACTTTCTATAGAGTGCAAAAGCTCTCGGTCCCCAGGTGTAAGAAATCAGGAAAGGAAGGCAAGAAACCAACATGGCTGAGTTGAGACCTGCTGGTCAAACTGAAGGGCAAGAAGGAAACGCCCAGGGAGTGGAAGCAGGGACAGGTATCCTGGTAAGAGTATAGGGACGCTGTCTGGTTGTGTAGGGATAGGGTCAGGAAGGCCAAGGCACAGCTGGAGCTGAACTTGGCAAGGGATGCAAAGAATAATAACAAGAGCTTCTACAGGTATGTCAGCCAGAAAAGGAAGGTCAAAGAAAGGGTAGATTTAGACTAGATATAAGGAAGACATTTTTTATGATGGGGGTGGTGAAACAGCACAGGTTGCCCAGAGAGGTGGTAGATGCTCCATCCCTGGAAACATTCAAGGCCACGTTGAACAGGGCTCTGAGCAACCTGCTCTAGTTGAAGATGTCCCTGCTCATTGCTGGGGAGGTTGGACTAGATGACCTTTAAAGGTCCTTTCCAACCCAAACTATTTGATGATTGTACTCTCATATTTTTCATCCTTTGCCTAACCTTTTCTTGTCCCCAGCTTGTCAGTCATTATGTGGAACATCTGGTGAGGTGTGAGGTTTATGGTTTTGGGAGGTTTGGGTTTTGTTGGAATTTTTTGTGTTTGTTTAGGTTGGTTTTTTTCCCTTGTTGTTTGTTTTGTTGTTTTTTCCCTTAAACTATGCCACTTCCAGCAAAGTAAGTATCTTGTCCTGTTTTTGAGCTCTACTCATTCTGTTGCAAACTTGCTTCTAGACAGTGTTACAATAATAGGTCCCCTTGGGAGAAAGCACAACCGCTTTGAAGGAACAGCTTAGGTGGGCACCAGTTTTGCTTGTATCTCCAGCTACAAGGAAATACAAGGGAGATGTACACTGCTAAATGCTACTGGTCTCCTGTACAGAATTGTTTCATTCAACCACAGTGAGACACACGGGAATGGTCTCATGGAATTAATTGTGTGTCTTTTAGTCACTTAGCTCTTGAATGCTGAAAAAAACATGTATTAATTCTTACAGCTGGGATTTGTACCTTCATTTTTTGGCAGTCAGATAAATTTTTAATTTCTGAATTCGAATTTGTAACTACTGCAGTCAGGTGCTGGTGTCTGCTTTTGACATGGAATTAGATTGAGTTGAGAAGATGGGGCAACAGAATTACACTTTATCTGTTGATTCTTCTTTTTTTAATTCATTTTTATCCTATGAGAAATAATTTTTCTAATCTTAATATGCATAAGCGTATGCCTGTACACTGCTATGGTTTGCAATCATGAAGTGTCATCAGTTTGAGTCTTTAAATTTAATTTTTTTTTTATACTACCTTCCTGTAGAGTCTGGATATTTTAAAGCTGTATGAAATACTTGCTCTCAACAGCATCTGAGAGACTTTAAATGTCAGCTGAATGGGTGATTTGCTGCATTTCCGTGTAGATAAATTCGGTGCAAACATGAACCTAAACAGTGCTGATTTTCAGAATATAAAATAATGGAACAAGCATGTTGTTATTCTTGTTCCAAAACAGCTACTGTAGGTTTTTATTCATCGCTTTTAAAAAATTCTGCTTTCCAGTGAAGAACCAGCTGGGCATCATACTTCCTGTATTGATCCATTCATTGAACTTTTGAAGAGGCTGTGAGACTACAGGAGGTCCTCATTTATTAGGAATTTTTTTTAAGTGGCTGGGGACTGCGATTCAATTGTTAGGTGTCCCATGCTGACAACTACATGTTTACACAGTGCAATCTGGAATTTGGATCCTCTTATGTGTAGGGTACCCACTGTACAACCTGCCATCAAATGTGGCTCGCTCAAGGAGCAGGCAGTGGCTGTGTCAGTCGTCTTGGTGGCCTGTTGATTTCTTTCACAGCTTGTGACTGGAAATGCCTATTATGTGACAAGATACATATATTTTTGAGTCGCCTTGTCTGAAAGGTTCTCTTCCTTCCCCCACCCCTTAAAAACAAAACAACGACCACCACCACTGAAAAAACCCAACCTGCTAACTCTCCTAACTTGTCCATTCCAGAAACACTCATGTACAAATACCAATAGTAGGGGGCTATTCTTCGTCAGTTGAGGTTTTTTGTTGTCTTTTTTAAAGGCTCTTCTACCTCTTATTTGGGCTCCTTCATTTTGACAGATTTGTGCAGTACTTTTTTTTTCATCCAGGAGAGTGCACATTTATGAGACTGGAGTGTTTTGGTGAAGGCGTTACTTTACAGTTAGGACTATGGTTCTTGTATGTCTCTCAAAGATTTCCAGAACCTCCACAGTGCTCATGTGCTCTTTAGTCCAGGCAAAATATTTTTATAGTTTGAAAGCAGCTGGCTTTTAGGCACAGTGTTGTGTAGAGAATGTTTGGGAAAAAAACCCAACAAAACAGTTATGTTATGCAAGTGCTGTACGGTTGCTGACATTAAATGTATTTTAGCTATTCTTCAGTAGTAACTGAAATATTCAGGATTTTTTAATAGCTTTAAGCAAACTTGATAACTGTCATTCTGAAACAAATTCATAATGTTTTGGCATTTCAACAGAGCCCATAACTCAAGCGTGTTGCTAACTCTACATTAATTCATTTATGCTGTAGTAATATCTACTGGTGAAGCATCTGTTTTTTATCCTCTTATATTAAGCCTCATTTAAGAGACTGATAGTGTGATATTATCCCAACAGTTTCTTGACTCCATTGCCTTAAATCCTGTTCTCAGCTTTGGTCTGCCTCACCAGTTCAGTGTAATCTGTATCTCTCTCTGTAATCTCCCTTCTGTTTGCAGGTTTCTCTATTGCTAGTTACATAGGGCATTTTTAAATGCCCTGGAAAAGCAACTGATGTTTTAGCTATTAAAAAGACCAAATAGTTTTGTGGTTTTCTGAACCCAATTTAGTATGTGACTTCTGGGAGGTAGATGTGACAAGGACTGGAATTTTATCATCTGTACCCAGTGCCACCTTGACCTATGGTAAAAATGAGGTGTCACTCAGCAGCCCTGGCCTGAAGCTGCCACTGAGTCAGCTGTGAGTCAATTAAATACTTGATGCTTCTGCTGAAAACAGCAGTAACAGCACAGTTGACACTGTTACTTCTCATCACTGTGTTGTAAAAGGGATGGCTTTTCCTGAGCTGGTAGCTCAGAACGCTGCAGGCTGAGCCACAGCATTGAGCAGCTTACATATGTGGCTCGCATCTGAGCCACATCTTCACTTCACTTTCGTCATCTCCAGTGTCAGACCCAATCTTCTAGTACACATTGCTACACTAAGACCAAAGTCAAGAGGTCCTGTGCTTAAAGCACAGACAGTAGAGTAGACTTAAACTGTATTCATTCAGAAAATGCACAAGTGCCCCTGGGGTGGCAATTTTGGGGGAATAAAGCCACCTTATATAAATCTGTTCCTAAGCTTGCGCTGAGTGTTTACTTGAGGGATGTTGGCAGCATATTCTGCTTCTCTGGAAAAGACTCCTGAGTGCAGCACTGTTATAACTTTATAGAATAGAAGCTGCTAGGAACCATTACAGTCAGCTGAGCAATTTTGCCTTGTTCTCAGGCCAGCTAATCTGCCCCAAAGTACACTGCAAGAATATTGGGAAGTTGAGAATGCTCTAAGGATACAGGCAGGGTACAACAGCGCAGGTCCATAACCTCATTCCTGCTAGGTCGACTTTATTCTTCCAGTCTAAATTATTTGCTTGTATGGAGTTCTTTAAGAATCAAACAATAGATAGTGCTTTTACCTGACCATAAAGAACTCCAAATTCTTTTCTTGAGGCATGGTAGTGTACTTGAATTGTTTATAGTGTGTTGAGTCTCCTCATTAATGTGCTACTTCTAAAGAATAAAAGATACGTTATTCAAGTTCAGGTAATATGATTGATTGTACCATATTTTAACAACTTAAAGTTCTATTCATTGGTGCTATTTCATAGCTGTACCGAAAGCAGTTGAGAAGGCAATGAATTATTTCCTGTCCGCTAGTGAGGCATGAAGAACCATTTCAGTGGCTATAGAGGGGAACATCAGTAGCTATAAAAGGAACAATGGAGACTTCTCAAATTTTTAACTGTGGAAAGGCAGACTAAAACTTTTATAAGCTATTTTAAAGCTTCTATTAATGTATATCTTTATGAATTAATTGCTTGATACAGAATTTCTCATACAGCTTTCATTTCTGTTGTCACACTGTCTGATAAATGTGCATTTGTGGAAGGCTTAAAAAAAACCAAACAAACACAACAAACCAAACAAAACCCCTCCCCCCAAAATACTCATGCAAGTATTCCTTTGAAGGGCTAGCTATTCTTTCCTGTCAAGTCCAAGGAAAAAGTTTGATGCAATAAGATCGGAGCTGGAGAAAGAGGAATCTTGATCCGCTGTTGCTGTGATCTCTGTCAGCAGTGAATCACCTCAATTCCCTCACCTTCAGGAGTTCAAGTCTCCCTTGGTTAGCCAGACATCTAGGTTTTGCAGTTTTAACTCCCTGGTTTTCCAACCACTGACGGATATGGGTAAAAGGATGTTGGTTCCCCTACTCCTGTTACTGGCCTCAGGATCATAGAAAAAAATGCAACAATATATTTGACTAAAGGCAGCAAACACTTACTCACAATACCAATACCTCTATGTAACAAGTTTAATATAGTCTTTAAAAAAAAAAAAGCGCAGTAAGGGCAAAAACTGCGGTGCCAAAACTCTAGACTGACCAGATAGTTTATTTACTCACACTGTTTATCTGTTTCATCCAAGCTGTGTATTTTATAGGATTCAGTAGGGACAGTCTTCGCATAATTCTGGGTATACAAGATTCAGCCATGGTCGTGGGGATTTCCTCCCCACAAATCAGAGGTTAATTCAGTTTTGAGGCTGGTTCAACCATCACCTTTCTGTCAATCTATTTAGCATAAGAATAATTAATTGGAAGCATTTGTTCATTGCAACTATTTCATGAGCCAAGAGGTGATAATTGTTTTCTGTAGACTAGGTGTAAAGTCTGGTCCTATGGTATTAGGCTGCTGAGGCTGACAGCTCTTTTGACTTAGGGATCACGTGATTATCAAGAGTAGTATCCAAAAAGAAGCCAAGACTTCTTTCTTTATTTATTTTACAAATAAGCACGTCCAAATGTTTTGAAATGTTCCAGCAGAACGAAAACTATGCTGTGCTTTAGCAAACTATAAACCAATAGGTGCATCAAACATGATTCTTTTGCTCAACCTCTTTTGAAATCTTCTGAGCTTTCTTTGGAGACACTTCTTTAATAGATTGTACTGTCTCATTAGACTTTAAAGCATATGAATTAAATTATTTAAAGACTATTCAAAGAGTGTAATACAAGAATGGCCTTCAGTTTGATAGGACTAAACAGCCTATACTTACTTCATTCAGGTCATCTTGTTCCAAGTGTGGTACAAATGCTTTACTGAAGAGATGGAGCCTTACAAACAACTCTGTTCCCTGCCCCCATCTGTAATATTAATCTTGTGTTATCTTTTTGCTAAAGTTGGAAGTATTTTCAGGTGCTCTCCTTACTTGTTTTTGGTGCTGAATGCAGAATTTACTCAGCATGCTGAGACTTTCTGAAAAGCTGCCTGGAATTATAAGAGGTAAGAAATAGGAAGTACGTCTTTAAAAAGATGGTTTTCCTAGATAAAGCAATTACAGTAACGTGTATCTAGCAAAGACAACATCAGATTTTTGGATTTATTATAGATAGAGGTATGTGATCAAAGAGAAAAGGGAACATACCTGTCCTGGTTTGGGTATGGCAGTGTGTGAGTGGTTTTACCCACATGACAGCTTAATTTCTGTGCAAATGTCATATGACACTTCTAGGGAAAGAAGCGCAGGGTGTAATAAGACTACTTGTATTTATTTAAGTCATGTAGATATTTTTAGGAAGCTTTGAAAGAACAGCTTGTCAGTCCTTCAACTTTGACAAGATTTTTTTTTCATTGCTATTTCTTCCAGTGGAGCATAATAATAGATAGATACTTTCTTTAATCTGTATTTCACTGACTATTTTACATGGAAGTTGATTATAGCCACCTCTATCTCATCTTTGCTATCTTTTTCCTTTCTGTTAATGCTCTTGAGAGTGTGGAGAATTGGGGTCAACAAGGAGAAAAAAAATCTAATATTGCAGCTCCCCAATGTAACTTATATTCATCAAAGCTGACACTTAAGTCTTATAGCAGCATAGTAAAAGAAACCTTGTTCCAGGAGAACTAAGCAACAACAAAAAGCCCCTACTTGATTCTTCGCATTTTTACTGTTTACAAATACTTTAGGGGAGGGAAGAGAACTGCAGTTTGCTCTGCAGATCCTCTGATGTTCTTTGTGCTCTTGTGCTTCTGAGGAACTTCTGAGATGATTACCAATTTCGCCTTCTGACTGAGAACAGCTATGTGCTTATACACCAAACTTGTTTTCTGCATGGGGTTTGTATGGCTAGCCTGCACCCTTTGTGCTGGCCACCAACCCCTTTCATTGTGAACAAAGCATAACTGCCTCCATTCAACACTTATTTTTATTTTTCCTGTATTAAAATATTTTATAACTTCAAGCCAGCTTGTAAATTTGGAGTCATCCAGTTAACCCTAAATGCTGTTTTTTTTCTGTTCTGGAAATTGCCAAAAGAGAAATATCTACATTGGTTTGTATGGCTTCTGAATAGGGAATAGTGTAGAGACCCAGAATGGGTTTTGTTAAGTTTTGCCTCATTTCCTTATTAAACAAAAGACCCAAAACCACCAAAACCAAACAACAAAAACCCCAAACGAACAAACCAACCCCCCCAAAAAACCCAAAAACTAAGAACAAAGTACTAGTTACTCAGCTGTGGGTTTGCGCAGTAAGTGCATCTTTGGGGACCAGAGCCTTCTCTATGTTAACTGCCTTGTTGCTGCTTTGAGGATCAGGTAATAAAAATAGCACCAGTTAGCAGGATGTTTAAATCAAAATTGTCAGAGGTAGCCAGAAAGTAGCTGCTATTGTTTATGTACATTAAGAACATGCTGGTGACTCCCAGGTGGCTTCTTAGCAAGTCAGTGTCCCGTAGGCTCCTCTTAAACTGCCACTGATGCTACCTCGTCAAAGTTGGAGTAAGATGATCTTATTAAAAGCTGATGAAAGCTGAATCTACCTCATCCGGAAAAGTAGCTTGCCATTTATGGGGTAAGCTTCATTTTACAACATTTTGCAATCAGGTTTGGTTTGGGTTTTTTTTTGCCTACGAGAAATGCTAGTTCCCTCAAGAACAGCACCGGAGGTTTTGTTCTTTTCCATCTTTCCAACATCTTCCATCTTGGACACCACGTCCAAGCCTTATTTGGCATCAAGATAAACTACTCCTGAGAATCTGTGCCCAGCACTTGAAAAATAGAACTTTTAATAGCTTCAGCAAAACAGTATTATTCATTTAGACATATAAAAGGCCTGCACAATCGAAGTATTCATCAGGACCTAAAATCTATCCCCGTTCTTCCTCTGTTCCTTGAGTGTTCCAGTCGACTCAAGCACTATAAGTGTGGTCTAAGCATCAATGCTGGTGAAAGCTGTGTGCAGTCAAACAGATTTCAAGTATGAATGTCATCTCCAGCTGCTTGTACTGCCACTTGTCTTCCCCTGGCAGGAGTTTTAATGCTGTAATACATACCTTGATTATCTGCTCTGCCTTGAGAAAGTGAGTTTTGTGCATCTGTCACTGCAATGGTCACTGCTTGTATTGAAGACTTCTCATAGGAAGTGTTTTGCTCAATCTCGGAAAAATAGCATTTTATTTATCAGATTTATTGTAGACTTGATGGCATAATCCAATAATATTAAAAGAAAAACCTCAACCAAACAAAAACCCTAAAGGCTAGATAGCTTCATTGTGTGCTGCTGTAAGAAGCTTAGAGAGTATTATTAAATCTTCGCTCTAGTGAATCACAATTTTTGCAGATGGAAAAAGAATAGAAAAATGTTTACAAAAGCTCAAGAGTAATTCAGCGACCTGGCACACTGTTAAAACACTTAGTTTTGACTTCAAAAGAAACTGAAGGAAAAAGAATATCTATGACTTCTACATTTCTGAGAAAGTTTAATGTTAAAAGTTATAAGCACTATATACATGGGCAAAGCATTATTTAAAAACAAGAACAGACTGCTGTAGTGCCTATACATTTTGTGTGTTTTGTTTTTACATTAGAATATTTGGCTTTCTGCATTTAAATCTCCTATTTCATTTGGGCAAAAGAGGAAGCAGAGTTTGGCAAGAGTCCAAAGCAATGGACTTTCCTAATTTGTGTGTGGTTTTTTCCCTGCACCAGCTGTTTTCACTTGGAATATCTTTTGCTCCAATAGGAAACGTTACTTTACTGGAGAACAAAATTTGTGTAAGGTTTTTCTTCATGTACTTGATTTTGTACATGTTGGAGGGAAATAACTGTTTTCGTGTAACAATCGACTTGCTTTATTTTTGATAGAGGTAAATCTGGAGACACAGCTTGCACTCTGAATAAATTTTCATCTACTGCTGTCAGGGATAACTATGAGCAGGGAGGTGAGGAAGATGTGGCTTAAGGGTTGGGTCTTGGGAAGCCAAGGTGGCAATTGGAAGCAGCATGAAGCATGAAAACCAGGAGCTCCTGAGTTCTGAGCTCAGCAAGATCAAGAGCTTCTGCTCTTCAGAGACAAGTTACTGACTCATGAGTGAGTGGGGCAATGGGGGCTACCACTAGAAGGAACAGCAACACCCAACCTTCATTCCTCTCTGCTGAGCTGAGAGGGGAGCAAGGTTGCAGGGCTACTGATTTGCTGGACTGAGCATAGAATAGTCATGAGCAAGTTCTTGTTTGCAAACTGGAGGGTCTTTTTAAACTGCTGAAAAACAAAATTTGGAGTAAAGCTTTGAAAGAGCCTGTTAAATAAACCTCTGTCTATTTACATGTAACTTGTTCAGTATAGTGCATTCTTCAACTTCAACAGGTATCTTCCCTGTCTAATTACTATATTTCTAAGTAGTTACCATACTCCTGCCTCAGCTTTTGGTGAACTAACAAAACAGGATCTCTTCCCCTTCCCATCCCATTGGCAAACGGTTCTGGTCACCCAAAACGCCTGTACCTGTGTCAGCTGCGCTTTCACTTTCCTGAATGAAAAGATTAGTATTGTATATACATACAGCTTCAGATGCATTTCATGAGTGTTGTATGAAGATGTGAATACTTTCCTCCTTCTTGTGGAAATAATTCTCCTCTTATACTCATTTTTTGGCCTTTTTTTTTTTTTTAACACCCCCCCCCCTTATACTCTCTGAATCTTGAGCACTAGAGCAGGTAATTTTTCCTCTTGTAGATTTCTAGTAGATAAGTACCTAGATTTTGTATGTTGGACAAGTGTTGCTGATGTTAA
This sequence comes from Burhinus oedicnemus, assembly GCA_008921705.1. Lineage (NCBI taxonomy): Eukaryota > Metazoa > Chordata > Aves > Charadriiformes > Burhinidae > Burhinus > Burhinus oedicnemus. Next base: position 1,064,842 of record VFFE01007802.1, read on the forward strand.
TAACTGCTATATTGTACTATCCTGGTCTAATTTTGATTTGCTGATCATGATGAAAAGCAAATTCTGACACTGTTCCATTAGTAATGTTGGAAAATGTATATAATGGGTTAATATTTCAGCCTTCCTCTTTCTTAGAATAAACAATAGAGATTTGTACCACATGAATGAGAAATGAGAATAACTCTCTTTCACTGCAGTTTAATGAATTTAAATCTGTTTCTAAGCCCTGAAACTTTCCTGTGAATGATAGCTACTCAGTGGTTCATCAGCTGTGTGATGAAAAAGCTTGTACTAGTTGTGCCCCAAGTGCCAGGCAAATACAGCATGCAGGAAGTATCTTGTGTTCCTCCTGTGTCCAGTAGCAATTTGAAAATTGGCTGAAAAAAAGAGTTCTATTCAGAGAACAGAAAATGTGTCTATACATGCATCAGAGCATTCCTAAGACTCTTGGTACTAGAAACAAACATGTCTTTTGTGAAATATCTTTGTGTTAAGCATGCAAAATTCTGTGGTTACATTAGATTACTGTATTTAGTAAGACATCATGGATGTTTTCTACTACATAATCATGTTCTTTATATTGTGACTTCCTTTCCTTAACAGTTTTATAACATATGCAAATGGCAGGCAGGTAGCCATCCTGGAGTGGTACACCTTTTTCAAAGTAAAGCAAGGCTAAAACTTGAGTTAAACACAAAACCCTATTTCTGATATAAGCTTCTTTACTGTACCCTATACTTTATGCATATATTTCATTATATAGAATTGGTGTTAGATGTTTAGAGTGCAAATTTTGTAATGGCTGTGTGTGTATATTTTGCTTTTGGGTGGTTTTCCCCCTCCCCCTTTCCAAAAGCAGAGACATCCATGATAACAAATATCTCTTTGGAGCATAAAAAAAATCTTCTTTTTTTGACAGACAAGAAGAGTATGCCACGAATACATACAGTATCAGTAAATGAAGTATATATAGGGTATGTCTGCCAGTAATGATGTATATGCATCTGGCACCAACTGGTCTCAACCAGACCAGAAAATTAGGACCCTGCCTAACATGTGGAACAAGAGTTTAGTAGTAAACTTGAATTGTAGCTCTGTAAAGTAACTGCACCTCAGAAAGCCCGAGGAAACAATAGATAGTTACTCAGTCTGTGCTCTTATGAGTTATTTTCTGGCATTCCTGGGAATCAGTTTTATATTTTGTCCTCATGTAATGGATTGCCATCCACAGTGGGTGCCATTCAGTTTCTGCAATGCCTGCCCTTGGATTGACACCTGGTATATTAAAAGTCACACAATGTAGAAAAAGACAGGCAGGACAAAGGCACTTTAATATCTTGCAACAATCTATACTAGATATCTATTTTCTACTGCCAAGCAGAAAGAACAGAAACATACTGACTGATTTTTACCAGAACAATAATCAGACATCCGCCAGTAAACATGAGCGTAGGCCAAAGGAAAGCAAAGAGAAGGCCTTTTGGGGGATAAAGTCTGCTTAAAATGACATTGGTCTGCGTTCCTCCTGGGTCATAGTAGCATGGGAAAGTCTGGTATTTTTTGAAATTGCTTGCAATTGTTTCTATTCGTGCTTTAACTTCTTTAGAGTTCTCCAACTTGTCTGGGACGTACGAGCACTGGAATAAGACATCAAGATAATTCGTTATAACTGATACTCTAATACAGGGTTTGTAGTTAAGTCAGATTGAATAAAACAAACATGCTAGTACTGACAAAAAGGTCTGTGGTTTGGCTAGCATCCCTGGAGATTGTCTTCGTTTCCTTATGTCTATAACCCATTTACCATGTTTCCCTGTTTCTGACAGTGTGTTTATACCCCCAGTCTGTAGATACACAGATTGGAGTAATGTTGTTGGAAACCAATAATACGTATGTGCTCAAAATAGAACTGCAGTATTTGAGACTGTCACTTTATTATTACAGTGCCAAGTTTGGATTCCTAACAGATCTTCTAGGCACCACCACAGCAGAAATGTGTTAGTTGTGCAGAAATTCAAAACTAGCTTGTCAGTGTGCAGGAAAATGAAGTTGCTTCATTGTGGACCTCTGGCTGTAACTAGTAGAAAAATAAGAGAAAAGCATAGCTGTGTGAGGCTTCCTACTTGTCCTCATAACACAGAACTATTTTGACCTGTAGTAAGAACGCGAAGTTATTTAGTCCTCAGCAGGAATACTATTAGACTTTGAAGCACTAATATTTTCTAGTTGTTCATAACAGTTTATTTTCTGCAATATTATTTTGCATACACAATAATGTTTAGGTGTCTTAAGCTGGAAACTGTCTAAGACAGAAAGGGGATGGTTCCTGACCCTGAGGGCTTGTACTTGCAGTAATGCAAATGGTAGGTAGGAAATCAGCAAATTGCCTCTTCTTGCAGTGAACAAGACTCTTGTTTCAATCTACAGTAGATAATTTCTGCTTTGCTACTTCATTGTATGTAGCTTTCCCTGAGATATTCACTGCACTGTGTGAAACTCTAATTTACGTAATTTCTTTAAGAAGATGAGCACTTGTAGTCCCAAGCATGTTTGTTTTGGATTCTGCAAGTGCTTCAGTCTTGGGCATCCAAGATCTGAATTTCACTTTATGTCCTCTTAGAGAGTGTTGAGCTGGAATAAGGCCTCTGAAATACTCATGGCTTTGGAACTGAACTGAACTGAACCGGACCTTCCTTGGGACAGCGTAGCTGTAGGAGCACTTCTGATTGTGGGGGAGCAAGCCTAAAAATTTCGAGCTCTTTGCCGATTCCCAAGCAGAATCACTGGCAGGAACAAAAGGATAACACCCTACTTTTTCCCCTTCCCTAATCTTTCCTACACTTCTAAAGCTAAATCAATACTCTGCACCCATGTTTCTGTCCCACCCACGCCTGCACTCTTCCTCTGGGGAAGAGATCCCTAAAATGACTGAACAAGGGACCTCTACTGCAATACCCAGCATCTCTGTGTTACACAGGTGCTTCCTGCAGTGCCACTGCCTTCTCCACAAGTCCAGGTTTCTGCTGCCATGCTGGCCAGAAACAGTTGCAGACCAAACTAAATACAAATGAGTTTTCTGGGTGATCATCTTCCAAAATTACTGATTTGTTTCTCCTTTCTGTCTAAAATGTGCATCATGTTCCCAACAGCACCCTCATTTCCCCTTTCTCTGCTTTCTTTATTCCCTGCTTCATATCACACACCTAAAATAGAAGTAAAATTGAGATTTGTGCTCTTACTTTGGACAGTTTTTAACTTCAAGTATCTCCTGTGATAGTTCAACAAGCAACTGAGCAAACCACAGCTTATAAACTATTTCTTACCATGGGTCTTCAACTTGGAGACTTACATATTTTTAAATGTTCATAGATATTAAATATTCATGTTGAGTTGGTGTAATTCCTTACACAGTATTAAGGGGTGATGTAATGTTTAAAACAAAAGCCAAAACTGCAATGTCTGGAATATTTTAAAAATACCTTGGTCTAAGCACAGACATTAATATGTAAAAGGCGAACAGCTCCTATTCTCTCTGCTGCTTGGTTTAAAAACAATCACCTCTTTTCAAAGGTGTTAGAAGCAAAGAGTGATTATTCAATCTGTGTTGCAAGTACCTTAGGATTTCTTTCCAGTGTATCTTCAGTCTGATACAGCATAACCTCTTGTCCTGAGGCTGTCAGATTAACCCACACCTGTAGACAGGGATAAGGAAAGATATCCTCATCCTCTGAGCCTTTGCTGTTTGGGCAGAGAACTTCGTCCTTGATGTTGGCTTTGAGTACCTTGCACACGGTTTCTGTTGTCCAGACGCTACAAAAACAAAACAAATGGTATTGCTTTTAAGTGTGTTAGGCAGCATCTGTTGGGAGTCGCGTGCTGGAGATGCTTCTGTGTGCCAGCTGTGATGGTGGCATGGGTAGAGTTCATGGCCGATCAATCCTGGTGTGGTGAACTTTGCCCACCCCGAATCAATGGCGGCACCTGGAGAAGGGCTGCCATAGGAAAGCAGTGCAGGAAAGCATTTTTTTGTTGGTTGTTATGTATTCTGTGGTTTGAAGTTAGATCCTAACCCCATCTGTAATTAGCTTCAAGTGTTATTCAAGAAAGAATTGCTATGGACTTTTAATATTTGATAGTAAATATTTGGAAGTTCAGTACACTGGTAAAGTTTGACCTTATTTGAAATCTGGCTGAGCATAGTGGAGCTTTTGATGCCTCAGGAATATTTTGATTAATTTAATTCAATAATTCTCAGAACTCTGATCAGTTCCCATGTTCCCCCCCTTCCCTTTTCTTTATTATGTAGACCTTTTGCGTAAATAAATAGCAGGGTTTTGTGTGGCAAAAGTTCTTTTTTTTTTTTGCTGTTACTTACCCCTTTTTCTCAAAAGTTACTCTTTTATTACTGATACCACAGTAAGCTTTTGCTTACAGCAGTACACTTTGGCAAAAAAGTAAAGAAATAGTCTCACTCCAGTTCTTAAGAAACTAATCTTTTTACATGCAAATGTCTTTTGTAATGTGATCAGGAGACTGGAAAATACATAAAATAAATGTGAATTACTCTGTATAAAGATAATGTTTTTCAAACATTTTTGATGTTAAAGATGCTCTTAGCAAGAAGAATGAGGTGGATGTACTTGCTTGCTCCATCAAAATCTTCGAGCATGAGAAACTGAGCTGCATTCTTTGTCTTGTAACTTTGTTTTTTTGCAAATTGGTTTTGTGTGTGGAGGCAGAACTTGCAAAATGAAATAAAAATGTGGGTAATAGTAATTTATTCAGCATTCATTGTATTCTGCCACATTTGCTGTGGTAGACTGGGCTGTTGAAGATACTAGTTTCGCATAGTGGTTGATTTGAAGGTAAGATACAGACTCTCGACTGAACAATCTTACCATGACTTCTGTTGCTCAAGTTTTTATAGTTTTATTAAAAACAACATGCCATCCTGCACATGGAAAAGCTTTTTTGTTTAGTTTTTTTCTTTTTTTTAATTATTATTTATGCAAGACTTAGTTTTCTATTGTCAGGCTTTGATAAGCATGGTTGTTTTTTATTTTACGTATTTTCATAGTAAATGTTTTGTTTTACTCAGTTGTCATTCTAGCCCTGAGGAGGATCCTTCCTTCTTTCTTGTGCTTACCTGTAAATGCCTGATGACTTCTTGGCCCACTTTTTCCTTTCTCTTTTCTTCTGTCGTAAATTCTTATGAGCCCCTCAAGGACATATTGTTTCTTTATTGTACAACGCACTAACATATATTTTGACACTGTTTTTTTTATTTTATTTTATTTGATGCTGACAGGAAAAAGAAATACCTTTTGTATTTATAACAAGTGGCTGTTAGTACCTTTTAGTGTAGAATGGCACAATGGTGATCCCAATAAAAAAGTACATCATCATGGAGCACGCAACCATTCCCAGTCCCAGGCACAGGGCTCTTGTCTCCCCTCGCTTCTGTGCAGTCACCAGCTTTTTAGCCAACATGATTTAGAGTTGTGAAGTCTGACCAATCTCTTTCTGGTATAAAATAAAATACGGAAAGGAGAGGGAAAACATGGTTAGGATTGGCTACAGGTATTGCAGCTATGTAACAAGTTTCTGAAGTGCCTTGCTTTGACTGTTTAATGATCAAAGTAAAAAAGCATTTGAACACTGAAATGCTACTGTTTTTAGACTACTGTAACATCTGAGTGTTAGTGTTATTAACAACAAAAATATAGAAGTCTATGGACAGTAAAACAGCTTCGGTCATTTAGCATAACTGGAGGCTAGTTACAGAATTTTTAAAGTATATATTTTGAAGTTGCTAGTGCATGATGTAAAAATGAAAGGATGTTCTGACGTTTCCTTCGAAACAAAAGGAGTTATTGTTGTTAGAATACTGAATTTTGTCCAGTTCCATATTTAATTCCACTTTAAATAAAACAGCAATATCCACTGTGAATTTTACATACAGCATTTTGAGGGGAATTGTTTTTCTGATGATCGTGTATAATTCGCTGGCATTATAAGAAGAATCTTAAGGTGGAAATTGCCATAAGATGAACTTTACCTGTTTATTGGCATTTGAGTTTAATACAGAATGTGAGCAAATGCCCTGAAATAAAGCTGTATTGTGTTTTTCTTGGTCTATGGGGCTACAAATAGAACATGTGGCATCAAGCACTGCCAGCATGCTCATGCTGTGCCTGCATGCTTGTGTATAACCATGCACAGAGGTATGTGCACACCACAAGAAAACTTGAGTAAATGTCAGTAGTGACTGTTCCTTGGAAACTTCTATCATTTCTTTTAGTTCTGAGGGTGAAAAGTGGAAATAGCATTTTCAAAAAACAAAGCATTCAAAAATATTTAAAATATTGGAACACTGTACAACACAGCACCTTAAGACCAATTCATGTTAAACTGCCTTAACATACTGTGTGGCTTGATCAGAGGGGAAAATGGAATAAAAGAACATAATTGGTCCTGGAGCACAGGCCCTTAGACCGTGGTACGTGAGTGGTACTTCCTTGTAATACAGTGGGAAGCTGATGATAGACAACTGAAAATCTGCATTGTTAGCAAGAAGTTCTTATGTACAGTAACAGTGATTGATTAGTTCTGTGGGCAAACAAAAAAGTGAAAGATTGGTACTGCCACCATGACTTATGGAAAACTTCTAGTGGCCTAGTGCTGTTAATCTCTTGAGTTTTAGATGAACGATAATGTTCACATAGCTGTCCCAGTTACACTGAGAAACAGTGGGGTAATCAGACCCCTTTTTACATGGAAAACTAGAACTATGGGACTATTAAGCAAAGAATTAATAAGAAATGTAATTGCCCCATCAGTCTGTTTGAATGTCAGCCACATACACAACAGAAGTACCAGTAAGCTCATCCTTCCTAATCATCTTAAACTGCCAGACTACCTCTTTAAGACACATAAGGAATTCGTATGTGTAAATTGGAAATTTTCACAAGCGGCCAAGAGGCTTTCCCGGCATAAGGCAGTGTTGTTCCCCATCCTGACACCAGCTGGGCTGCTGGACCCCAGTTCTCTGTATGGGCTGCTGGGTGATCCCGTTTACCAGTTCAGATGTCTGCTCCGCCCCAAGGAGAATAAGGACATATGAATTATGCAGAGAATGTTAACAAGAAAGATTGATCTAAAAATATCTCACTGAGTGCTTCTATAAACATAAAAAATAACGGGCTAGGTCTTCAGGCAGTGTAAATCAGAGGTGCTCACGTCACTGTTATGTTGCTGCACCAGATTAGCTGTAAGTGTGGTCCCTAAAACTGAATTACATACTTTATGCTGCATTTTTTTATGCTTTAAAATTTAGAAGACCAGAAAAATCTGTAACACTATTGCATACATGCGCAGAATAATTTAAGCAGAAACCCAAGTTAGTGATGGAAACTGCATGTGCATTTCTTTTTTTCCTTTTATATATAAATATCCTTATGTTCTTGTGCTAAAAATCCTGCATTTTCTGGCTCTCAAGACAAAGGAATGCTGCATGCATATAGAAAAACATTTAATTGAGATTTCCCCAGTGTTTAAAAACGTTAATTTTTTTTCAGATTAAAAATTCTTCTCTTCTGTCTCATAGCTCTGTCAATATATATTAGGAGCAATGCTGAAAGAGCTAATTAAGTGTTTCTGCTGACAAAATTGTTAAATATTTGAAAAATGAAGCGCTGCAGAGGACTTGATTGGCCCAGGAAGTCTCTGAGTGTATTTGAATTGGGCTATGTATAACATGGGTTTTAGTCTGGCCTTCAAGAGCAAATCTAAATGTATCTTTTGCACTGAAGATTGTGGGGTGCCTCCATAATTATTAGGAAAATATAAGCTCCAAATCTTTTCATAATGTTCCCTCTTGCTAATCATCATCTTCAGTCTAGTTAAATTATACAGTGCATTAGCTGTGCAATTTCAATGTATAATCACTGCATTGACAGCTGCTGGTGATAATCCTAGGGATGCCATCTGCTCAGGTTTGGAATAGAGTCCCCTGTTTTGCTTAGTAGACATATTTGGTACTTGGCAGGAAGTCTCTGCCTCCTCCTCCTCCCCCAACAATCAAGGAGTTTCCAGTGCTGTGACCTCCGTGAGTTCGGATTGGACCTCTCTCTTGAGCTGTTCCAGGCTGCTCTTAACTTCAGTATGGCAGTATTGGTAGCACTGGTGAATTCGTCTCGCTTGCTTGCAGAAGAAAGGGTGCTAAACCCTTAATCCAAATTTGAATTGGGAATAAATATTAACGGTGAACTAGTCATTTTTTTGAGCTCGTCTATCCTACATCATATGGTGAATTTCTAGTGAGCATTTATATACTGCTTTCAGGTGAGCATCGAGTGCTAATACTATATCACACCAAGAAGAGTGATGCAAGTCATCCACATCTCTAAAATAACGAGGAATTTTTAAACAGGTCTGGACCCTTTGGCCTCTACTGCCTCTGCATACAAAACAGCCATTTGCTTTCTCCTATCAAGTGCCAACTTAATAGTCACCTTGTTTTATTCTCAAAACACCTTGTGCGTACAACATAAAAAATGCTGGCTTTGCTAGGTGTGTAAGAAGAGCAGAGTATTCATTGCCAGTTTATTGGCCAAGCACTTTGTGTGGCAACCAGAAGGCAATTGTAAGTTTTAGATCTATCAATATGAGCTCTGCACTGGTTATGTTGCTGTGGCAGAGCTGCACAGCTTACATGTTTACTATTGTCTCTGGGTAGAATTAGTTTGGTCATTCACACTTGCCTACCTGTTTCCATGATTATTTTGACAGTGCTTAGATTCTTCTTCTGTTCTGTTTCAATCCTGTCCTCATCCTTTTCCCAGCTACTGCCCCACTGCTTACAACCTGGACAATAGGCCTGAAGTCAAAACTACATTTGCATTGGCACTTGCTTCCCCTCTCCCCACCCTCCCTTTCCTGCGTTGGCCAGGGAACATGGGTTTTGTTCATTGCAAATTGGTAAGAACTCATTACTTAAAGCATTCTGTGAATCTGAGACAACAAATAGTATGTATGTTACAGAATAAGGTGATGCTGAACCTCAATGGAAATGTGCACAGGAAAGAAGATTGTGCTATGTACTCATGCAGCTGTCTTGGAAACCTGAAGCAGCAATACTTTGGCTGTGTAACATGATACAACTACATATATTTTATGAAACATGCTGTATCATTTTGCTTTATTAATGAACTGTTTACCTGATGTGACATTAGAGTGAATTAAATAAGTTATTTTTTTTGTTTAAAAACCTATGCAGTTGTTTAAGAGTAATTCTGTTAGCATTTAAACCTGGTGGTTCTTTTAAAAAACACAAAAAAAGAAGGGGAGGGGGGAAGTTACTTGCTCAGTTCAGCAGCTCTGAAGTTTTTCTAGACTGCTTCTTTTGGATTTTGTGCAGTACAGGGCTGCACAGAATAAATCCATTTAAGAGTAGATTTCAGGGAAGCCTGCAAGAGTTCAAGTGCCTGGTTTCTCTCTAACCTAATTAGAGATAGACAAGCACAGCCTCTAAAGAAATGCTGAACACCCAAAGCCACAAAACTCCTAAAAAGTGTATGTATTTACCGTTACAATGAATAAAAGCTATGATCTCATATGGGCTGCAGACTCCTAAGATTCTGTTGTTTGTGAAAATATTACCGTTACCTTTGCTAATAATTATGCAGAATTATCAGATTGATTCCAGTTACAAAAGAAAGAACAACTTAGCCTACGTGCTACAGAAAAGTTATCTGGGCTGTCCTCCACAGCACTGCAGATTTAGAGAGATTGTTACTTCCAAAAACAGTGTAATTTTCAAAACCCAAAGCTATTGCATGCTCCCAAGGAAAACTGGTTGCTTAGAAATATACTCACTGTTTTTGATGAAATCCTTTGTTCTCTGATGAACAAACTGTTACATGACAGACTTGGGATAGTAGTGGAACTTAGAGCTGACAGAGATTTTTATAATTATTTTTTTTTCTTTCCTGTACTACTCTGGGTTTGCTTTGCTGTGGCTGAACTCCCAGCTTAGTTCCCCTATTATGAAGCTTTCTGTAACCATAAATGGTAAGGTATGAAAGAGCATGGTCCTTTTAGAGATTAATTACTGAAAACCAGGAAGCTGCAATACTAAGACCAACTACAGCTGAAAAGACGGAGTTTTCTCAGACCCTCGGCCCCTTTAGTGCATATCCTGGTAGATTTGTCTTAAGCTGTGGTCCTACTCCTTTTGTACAGCTTTTTAGTTCAGAAATCTGGTAGGTCTTTTGGGTAAGATTTAAGGAATTGGCTATCTAGGACTAGTGGTACTGATTCTTAATCCTCAATACCTAAGCTACTAACAGCTGTGTATGAATGCTTTGTTGCCACTGGTTTTGATCATTTTGGATGCAACAGGTACTAAAACCTTGCCTGTACATCAAAGCCCTATAGACAAGAACAGAGCATCTGTTGTGCCATAGGTATATTAGTGTTCAGCATGTTCCTCTAGCCAAAAAGCCAAGTCTGCTTCTGGGACATATAAATAGATGACTCCTAGCACAGAGCTTCAGAGAAGAGCTAAAATAATATCTTTTTTGATAGAGGAAAACTCCTCTTTTATTGGGACACTAAAGGAATTGAAATGAGTTAATCCAGTAAAAGCATTAAGAGTGTTCTGAGCATTGCAAACAAGGGTAGGATCCCTGCCATCCTGCTTTAGGTATCCAATAATTAGCTGTTTCAGCTTAAGCTGGCCTTCCAGGCTTGCTTTTGGTGAAAGATTTGAAGTTGACATGCTCAGAGGCTTCATGCTCTCTGAAGATAACAGATGAATTTCCCCCCCAAAAGACCTTTTCTATTATTATTGATGCAGAAGAGAGCACACAAAGCTAACTTGGATTTAGATAACTGTCTGTTAGACACTTAAAGCTAAGTAAGATGAAGCCCACTACTATCACCTAGATCAGAAAGATTTATGATCATAGTCATTATTTAGTATTTGAGAAGTGATGTAGCTATATTTAAAGAATGGCCATTTGAAGGTTGGAAAAAGAGCTGTATAAACAAAACTTATTCCCAGATAAATGATCTGATTGGATGGAGTTTTCTATCATTTTTTGATACTTTAAAATATCTAGTCTTTTTTCCGAAGATGCAGTTTCTGGCTCAAGAAGAAGTCAGGCTTTTAATGAGGAATTTATTAAAAGTGGCTTTTGGGCTGTGTGATTCAGGGGTCAAGGTAGAAAATAAGGTAACCCTTGCTGACTGAAATTCATGTATCTCCAACTCTGGCTGTCTCTTCTGCCTGCTTGCCTTAACTGCCCCACTAAGGAGTTCTGCTGCAAAATTAACACAAAACTTGTGGAATTCCACATGCAAAACAGAGATTACATTTTTAAAGTTCCTCAGCGTGCTGAAGGAGGTGGTGGTAGAGTGCTTTGGCTCAGTTTGAGGTGCACTGGTGATTGATTTGAATAGACAGAAGTTATGCTCCAAGGCTGGTGCTACACATTACCTTTTGCTTGTTTCTTTTCTGCTCATCTATGCTGCAGATGTGCAAGTCCAGGTAGCCACTGGCTCTTGGAGAACTAACCCAGTAAAATAAGCTAAAGGAAGGTGTAGTGCTGATAATCCACTTGGGATATTTTGATGTGCCACTAACCTGTACCGAGCGATGTGTATGCATGAGAGCTGTATCAATGGCAAGCCAAATGTTTGTTATATTATAAACTGTAATTCTGTATTACAGTCTAAAATAGCCTCTGTCTTATGAAAATCACATAGAATTTTTTCATTTTTTGCAACCTGAGGGGAAGGAGGAAAAAAGGAACAATCTGGTGATTGAAATCACCACATGCTTTTGCCCTGGTGCTCCTTTTCCTTGCAGGAGCTGCAGTGCTCACTCATCCTCTAGCCTTGCTCCTGGCTATCACGGTGGGACATAGTGAACCCACTCACCTGCTTGTTCAAGGCAAGACTTCCGTGGTCTCAGAGGAGCACAGGCCCAGCTGTAGCCTCTGCATGAGGATCTGCTGCTGGGACGCTAATTCACTGCTTACTTGTAAGGTACATAACTGGTGATAAACAGTTTCTCCTGGCCTTACACTGACCCAGAGAGGGAGTGTGGGGTCACTCCTGGGAAGACCAAGTTCCTGGGAGTGCTCTTTGAGTATGAGTAGCAGAACAAATTGGGGCGGATTAGGGTCAGCTGGAGCTAAAGGCAGTAGGGTCCTGTTGGTCTAAGTTCCTTTTGCAAATACTAGTTTTAGCCAAGAGAAAGAATTTTGCAGGGGCCTTCCCAGGCTTTGCTTCAGGTGCTGTTTTAGTGTTTGATCCCTGACTATAATTGGGGGAAGGAAAAGGGAAGACAAAAAATGTCAGAGTAGGCTTTTCTGAACTTCAAATACTCTTATTTTGAATCTGAACAAGCTTCTTTTCAATGTCTTGCTTCCCACTTATTTTATTCCAACATGTTAAACGCTCTGGCTAAGGCCAAAATAAACTAAATTTGAGGGATAGTTTTCCATGATTCTTTAAAAAAGGAGCAATGCTTCAACTTTGAAAAAACTGATGTGACTAAGTTAGTGAAGTATCTACACTTACAATTATCAGTCTCCAGAACTGCAGGGAGCTATCAGACAAAAGAAGGTTATCAGAAGTAGCCAACATGGATTCACCAAGGGCAAGTCATGTCTGACTAATCTAATAGCCTTCTACGATGGCGTGACTGGATGGATAGATGAGGGGGGAGGGCAGTGGATGTTGTCTACCTCAATTTCAGCAAGGCTTTTGACACTGTCTCCCACAGCATCCTCATAGGTAACCTTAGGAAGTGGGGGTTAGATGAAAGGACAGTGAGGTGGATTGAGAACTGGCTGAATGGCAGAGCTCAGAGGGTTGTGGTTAGTGGCACAGAGTCTAGTTGGAGGTCTGTGACAAGTGGTGCTCCCCAGGGGTCAATACTGGGTCCAGTCCTGTTCAACGTATTCGTCAATGGCCTGGATGAAGGGATAGAGTGTACTATCAGCAAGTTTGCTGATGACACAAAACTGGGAGGGGTGGCTGACACATCAGAAGGCTGTGCCACCATTCAGCCTGACCTGGACAGGCTGGAGAGTTGGGCAGACAGAAACCTCATGAAGTTCAACAAGGGCAAGTGTAGGGTCCTGCACCTGGGGAGGAATAACCCCATGCACCAGTACAGCTTAGGGGCTGACCTGATGGAAAGCAGCTCTGTGGAAAGGGACCTGGGAGTCCTGGTGGACAACAGGGTGACCATGAGCCAGCAATGTGCCCTTGTGGCCAAGGCGGCCAGTGGCATCCTGAGGTGCATCAAGAGGTGTGTGGCAAGCAGGTCACGGGAGGTTATCCTCCCCCTTTACTCTGCCCTGCTGAGGCCGCACCTGGAGTGCTGTGTCCAGTTCTGGGCTCCCCGGTTCAAGAAGGACAGGGAACCGCTGGAGAGGGTACAGCAGAGAGCTACAAAGATGATTAGGAGGCTGGAACGTCTTTCTTATGAGGAAAGCCTGAGGGACTTGGGTCTTTTTAGTCTGGAGAAGAGAAGACAGAGGGGGGAATCTCATCAGTGCTTACAAATACTTCAAGGGAGGGTGCTGGGAGGATGGCACCAGTCTTTTTTCAGTGGTTCCCAGTGACAGGACAAGAGGTAATGGGCACAAACTTGACCATAGGAAGTTCCACCTAAACATGAGGAGGAACTTCTTTCCTTTGAGGGTGGCAGAGCACTAGAAGAGGCTGCCCAGAGAGGTGGTGGAGTCTCCGACTCCGGAGACATTCCAAACCCGCCTGGACACCATCCTGTGCAACCTGCTCTAGGTGACCCTGCTCTGGGAGGGAGGTTGGACTAGGTGATCTCCAGAGGTCCCTTCCAACGCCTGTGATTATGTGAAGTTAAACAGAATTAAGATAAATATTTCTGAGGAGTTATTTTCTCTGTAATTGCTAGTGGAAGAAGAAACATGGGAGAGAAGTCATGTGGCTCAGAAAGAGAAATTGTGTAAACGTTAGCATACAAGGATTGTAGCACTGTTTTGTGAATAAAAATATAAAGGGACTGTAAACGTTACAGCAGCAGTAGGGGAAAAGAGCTTCTGGTGTTTATTTGCTGTTCTACACTGTAATGAATACTCAAACTGTTGTCCTTTGTGCACTTTCTGTATTGTAGAATGCTTTGTTCTGGCTCCCTTTTGTTTCTGATGAGGTCTGGTCATCGCAGGTGTCTGTTAGTTCAGGGAACTCTTAACCCTCCCAAGGAAGTGGACTGACTTTGCTGGGATTCTAAAGCTTCGAGGAAGCTCGAGAGAGTCTGGTTCGACCCCACATGCGACTGATCAGTTTGTTGCTGTGACATTATATGAATTAAACTTATTTTGTGTTTGCAGGTGACCTGTTACACATTAGGCTGTCCTGGGTAACAGGTGGATCTTGCTGGAAGTCCTAGTCAGTCCTAAACAGTGTCTGTAGGCAAGCAGAAGTGATGTGAATTTGCAAACTGTGAACTCCCTTTTGGCTCTAATGTAAAGAGCAGTTCAGGATTTAAAAGGGAAAAGGGGGGGGGGGGGAAGTACCATCTTTTT
>VFFE01007802.1:1079443-1093049 GCA_008921705.1 Burhinus oedicnemus
TTCTTTTTATTATTTTATTATCAATATTTCATTAAAGTAGTTTAGATCCTTCTAAACTCTTAAGTCTCTTTTTCTCTCTCTCTCTTGCCTCCCGAGCGGAGCAGGAGAGAGAGAGCATCTGTCGTTCCACCGGATTGGGCCAATCTGGCCCAAACCACGACAGGTGTGTTGTACCTGTAGTAAAGCATAATGCTGTGGTAGGACTTTATTTCTCTCTGAAGTTACTGAGAACTCTTACTACTGTGTCTTGAAACTGAAGTTAGAAAGTATGCTTAACTGTTTGCCACGACCAACCCTCTGTGGATACATACTGATTTCAGAGAATAAGGACATGGTTTTCGATCAGAGAATAAGTGCATAAGCTCTTTCCTTAGTTTGGATCTTGTATGTTTAATCACTTCTTAAAAATGTTATTCCAGATAGAGAAGCCCTCAATATTGAAAAAAAACAAAACCAAAAACAACCAAACAAACCAAAACCAACAGCCACCACCACAAAAAAAAAACCCCAAACAAACAAGCAAATGCCTACCACATTGCATAGAACTTTCAGGTGTGAATTTGAACGTATTTTACAAAGGGAGGTCATTATTGTTTATCCTCGCTTTATTGGATGGGCACAAGGAGATAACTGCCTTTGCCTGGCAGGTGAGAGACAAACAGGTGACTGGGTTTGCTGAGTTTCTACACTGTGCTCTGGCCAGTTTGTAGTTAGAAGTACAGGAGAGGCATGGAAGGTGCTCTGAGACCATGGGCTCTTCCACCTTATTCGTTTTATCTGTCACAGTGACTTGTGCTATCTCACTGTTATATGCTTTGCAGTATTGACAATAGCAAGCAAATCTGAATAACAAATTTTCAGCATAGTCAGGAATTGGTGTTGTCTGCTTTTGTCTGAAAGTGTGTCTCAGGCATGTAATGCCTATCATGTTACACCTGATGCCAATGGGAACTTTATGCAAAGACTGAGTAGTGTCTGATTTCAGGTAAATAGAAGCTGCTAGGAGCATAGACTCATGTTCAAGCTTCTCATATTCAGGTTAACTACAACATGGAGCAAATATAAGGCCTTTCCTGAACTTGCAAACTTAGTACAGCAACTGATACAATAAAGTTTGAAATACAGTATACAGGTACCATGTGCTCATGCTAGTAGATGTAAGCACTACCAAATAATCAGGGCAGATGCTTATCCAAGATAGGAAGGGGAGCTGACACTGGTAGTGTTGTCTCTAATGTTTTATGCTGTCATCTGTAAAGTTGGATAAATTTCTGTTTCTGAATCCGGTCTGTTCAGTGTTTGCGCTGTATCTGAAAAGAAGGGCTTTCAACTCCTCATCTATAGAATGGGAACAGTATTTCCGTTCTTACTATCCTAAGGCCGAATACGTTAATGAAATGTAATTTCATAATGGAAGGCACTCAGGATATTAGCTGAGTATAACTCAGTATGTAGTCTGGCCAATGGAAGGAAAATTGGTTGGGGTTTTTTCCCCCTGTACTGGATAGTTTGCTAAGCTGACAAAATGCAAGCAGAAAAGAGAAATGTAAAGAAGCTTTCACAAAATAAGATATTTAGACCTGACGGTCAGTGATGTTAAGTAAGCCCATGGGAATGTTATTTCTGAGCAGATGTGTAGAATTGCATAGTACTGTATAGCAGAAGAGATCAGAGGGTTGTTGTTATGACTTCTTTCTTTTTACTTCTTGAAACTAGACAGAGCTCCTGTATTTCTGTCTAACAAACCCCAGGCACCAGTATGGCTATGTGCAGTCTAACAGTTTCTAGATATGTCAGATCTATTGCACATGCAATTTGCAAACAAGCACCTTAAGTTAAGCAAATACAGCATGTTCTGCATGATTTAATTTACTGCCTAAGTTCTGGACATCAGACAGTCTGGTTATAACAAGTCATATAGAAATAATAAAAACTTTTTTTCTTTACTGGCTGAAGGGAGAACCTCAGGGGAGCCTGGATATTGATGACTGGAGTACAAGGCATATACCATAGGTGGTATTTTATTGTTGCTTGTCAAATAAGTCAGGGCAGTTGGTATGTTTCACGTGAACTGTGTGTTGAAATCCCACAGTTGGAGGAGCCTATTGCTGCCTGCTATGATCCCTGATGCCATTGCTCTGCTCCCTGATGTGCTGCTGTTACTGTAAGCAAGGTGCCTCCTTCCTCTTTGTCCATCCGTGCCCACACATGGACACCCTTTACTGCTGTCACACCTTTTCTGTTCTCCTGTATCGGGAAAGGGGGATTGAGAGGGGACATGCTAACCCTCAGCTTCCAGTACTCCCAAAATACATGATACTGTAATTATATCAGCCTTGCTGCAGTGAGTTATGAAGTCTCCAAAAAAGAGATACAAAACATAGTGGTGGAAAGGGAGATGTTCCCTCTTTTTCTGGAATTAACTTGCTTAAAGGCAGGATAAAAAAAAAAAAAAATCAAATGGAAATATATTATGAAATGGCCTTTGTTGCTATTCCATACCTGTTCTATACAGAAAAGTTCACAATTTATTTTTTCTTTCTTTTGCCCAAAGTCAGAATGATATAAGGAATTAAAGTAAATCTTCTTTTCCTTAACATTATTCTTTTGTTGCAGAAAGTTACTGTAAATGAGACTGTTGTCTATAAATAATAGCATTGATCTTGTGTTCCCTGGAGCAGTTAAATTTCCTTTTGGAGTGCAGTCCCAGTATCTAGGCATTTTATGTGTTTTACTGTACACTTTTCATAAAAAGTAACATGGTTACTTTGAGCTCTTCCTTTACCTGGGGAATTTTAATCCATTTCAAAGTAACATTGCTTCAAGATGTTAATGGCAGATAAGTTTTAGGCTTATGGAGCAGTTTCCACTGTGATTAAAAACTCAAATGAACCATTGGTAACAGAGATCATTAATTTTGCCTGTGTAAAAGAGGAGGTCATGCATGCTACTACTACAGGAACCTGGCGCTGGACTTCTCCATGGCTTGTGGTGGGTCTCAGCTGAAGACTGTCTGACACATATGGCAGATCAGGGGAACAGTTTGTGATGTGTATTTTTGCAGATTCACTGGTTGAAGTACATTTACTCTGTGCTGATGTAAGGAAACAAAAGCCTCAGCTGCTCTGCATGTGGAGAACAGGAGGGGAGTGCTGGAGGGAAACGTGTGGCAGGATTTGGTGGAGAGAATTGCTGTGAAATGGTCTTTTTCACGCATCAGAAGCCCTAACTTCCTATCTTGACAGAACAGAGGCAGAAATAGAGGTAATTTTCGGACCTCACTTTTTCCAACTGGTCATGCTTTTGGGTTGGCAGCATTTTTATTCTGTAATCTTGTCTTTCGTGCTTCTAGTACAATTTTTTGCTTGCTTTATTGATAACTGAAGACTGAAATATCAAGACGAGGCATGGATACTGGGCAGGAGGAGCAATTCTTCAAGGCAGGCAAAGATGAAAGGTTATGTGATGCTTGGTCACTTCAGTGTCACTTCTGTCCCCAGTTTTACTGTGGTGCTGTCTTCTCTTTGTGTAGCACCTGGCTGGCACTGTGAGGTCCTGGTTGCCAGAAACTGCGGTGAAGCAAATGGCTCTTGTGCCACGTTGAATGTGTTTGCATCTCAGAGAAAGGCAAAAAAGAGCTGATGGAAATACCTAACACCCACATGCTGTACCACAGAGAGCAAAAAGGAGTTCTGTGTGCAATTTTAAGTTTTTCACAGAGAAAAGGGGAAGGAAAGCTGAGCAAAAGAAATTATTTGAGCCACTAGGACATACATCCTGTTGGAAATATATATAGGCTATATTTGCACACAAATTTCTGCTGTGAGTTCTTCTCCCCACCAGAAGATTTGAGAATATACCTTCATGGAATTGATTCAGCTTGCCTAGGTTCAATTACACCACATTGACTTCCCTTTCACTAATAAAAATGTGCTTCAATGTGTAAATTCTTCCTCCTCTCAATGATTATACGTAAATGTAGAGAAAATCAATTGAAATTTGATTTAGTTTTGCCAGCCATCTTGGGCAGAGTTGTCAGTCTTCCAAGATGTGAATAAAATGCGTGCTGTTAGAGGAAATAGCACTAATTCTTTTTATGGGGAGAAGAAACCAACAGACCTTATTCTGTAACTGTCAGGTTTCCTTACTTTAACTGTGTATTTCTCCCTTGGACCCTACTGTTTTCACTGTTGGTGTTTATTTTCTTGGTTTCTGTGTTACTGCTGCTGACCTTGCAGCGTTGTGAGAAGGAATGGACTGACGAACCAAGGTAGAAACCTGTGACTGTTGGGAGGAATTTGATGTTTGTGCATACCATCTGCAGGAGCTGGCACTCATAGAAGAAAGGAGATTCCACAATACCAGGAGGCTTTGCTAGAAGTGAAAGGAATGAGCGCTTTGTTTAGGAGGTATGATACGGGTTTCTGCTTGTTTTAAAAATGCAGATGGAAGGAAAGAATTACTCATCTGCCAGGGCCTAGATGTTTCAGCACATCCTTTCCTTCATGAAGGGATGTTCTGTTCTCTGTTTAACAAGCCTCTGAGAAGGACATCTGACCCAGGATGTGGTGTGAATTGCTTTGCCCTGGTTTACCTTGTTCTTAACCGTGAATACAAGTGTGTACTACAATAAGGATGTTCCTTCTAGTCCCATAAATCCAGGTTGAGTATTTTTGTCCGCTCTCAAATGCAGTGAGTGCTCATGCTCGTATGATTCGTAGCCTCATTTTACAGACTCAATTTCTCGTAATGCAGGGGATTACAAGAGGGGAGACCTTTGTAGCTGAGCAGTCTCCTGTGGAGTGAAATGTTTCTGTTGTGCTTAAAAATGAATACTTGGAGAACTGGACCCCAATAGTGTGTATTTTGCCTTTGCTTGCAGAGGAAGGGAGTTGAACGCTAAAAAGTTACTTTTCTTATCCTTCTTATCCCCTTTTGTATCTCATGGTACTGTAATTAGAGAGCAATAAACAAGAATATACAAAAACCAGTTTCAGGTCATCTCAGAATATGGATGCTTTCCTCTTTCCAGAGAGGTTCCCGCCCCGCCCCTCCATGGCTTTATTTCTGTGTGAAGTGGAAAAGCTCCAGCATGAATGACAAATTGAGAGATGCTTATCTGTCACATCTAAGATTGAAGAGAATAGGAGGATGTGTGTGGACTTGATAGGCAAAACTGCAAGACCTGTCCAAAACGTTGCTTTGACTTAAGAAAGAAAGATTTTTTTCTATTTGGTTTTGGGAAATAAAACGAAATCAAACGTATTATTTCAGCCTCCAAACTAAAATATCAACTGTTTGTACATGACTATTCTCAATAGAGTTTGTTCTAAGAACATGTATGAAAATTCAGGTGTTTTGTGTTTACTGGTCTCAACACACTGTTTCCATCCAAAATAAACTTATAAACCCCAGTCCTTCATTAGTGAGCTTTGTTAACGGTACTATGCACTTTAATAGGAACTTCTGAGACACTTCATAGGATTCGGAAACCTCTTGATGAAATGCTATGGCTTGCTACCTTAGGGCATAAACAGTGGCGATGTTTAATCTTTGTTATCTCTCTTTGTACTAGTTCAGCAGTTCTGCACTCCCCCTGGATTTCTTTGTTCTTAGCAAAATTATTTTACCCCCCTCAGGTTCTTTCAGTCTGTTGCTTTTCTCATTGAATTTCTAGGTGAATAAGCTTTTTTATTTTCAGGCTAAAGGAAAGAAAAGGTGAAAACTGCTTCCTGAAGTTTGAATATGTGTGATCAGTTTTAAAAAACTGCATTGTTCATGGGGAATGGTGTGTGAAATATGGGCGCTGTGCAGTAGTAGCCTGTGAAGCGGGCCTCAAGTCAATGGTCTTGACTTTTAGATATTGGGAGGTGGGAGTGTGAAAGGTGTGCAGATGGTGGTGTCTCTAACAATAGTTGGGTTTTTTTTAAAACATTAACATATAAGGGTGGGTGAAGAATATTAGACAAAAAGCAAAATGTTGTTCCCTCTCGACTCTACAAGATGGGATTTCTCACAACTGGACTTCCATAGCAAGATGTATGCTGACAGCCTGTACAGACCTTCAGTGGTGTTATTTAAAACTTGGTGTAAGCAACTGAAGGAAAATTTTGACAAATAGAAGAGACTGTTACTGTAGTATTTCTTGCAGGTTTACTAAAAAGAAGAATGAAAAATGGAGGGAACAAAGCCAGAAACCAGTACTCTAATGGATCAATGTAGTGTCTTTTCTCCAACTATGTATGGGTACGGGCATCTTTTTGTCTGGTGGAGAAGCTAAAGGCATAGTGAATGATGACACAGGAGGGAATAGACTAAGTGTCTGTGGTATACCAGGTACAATTTCGTATACATGGGTAGAATTTGGCCCACAGTGCCCAGGTACTCACCCTGGATATTCCTGACAAATAATCCTGTCACAGAGAACCATAACTTACCAGTTTCATCTTGACAAAATAAATGAAGCCTGATGTCTGGTTTTTTTGGGTGATAATAAAGTTCTCAAACTGAAAACAGTCATCAAGTATTACTGTGTAAACTGTCTGAGGCTAATCAGACTCCTTACGTAAGTGAGAGCCAATAATTTATTTATATTTCTTCCCCTTCCCCTTCCCCCACCCTGTTTTTCACACAGATGCAGATGCTTTTGATGCAAAAAGCTTACAGATTGCTGCCACTGACACGGTAGGTGCAGGAAGTGCAATAAGCTTCCTGTACAAGATTCCTTTGTTTTTTGGGGTTTTTTTTGTCATGTTCTAAATAGCTGTGTGCACAAGGTGCCCTTTATATAGTGTTTTATGTCTTG
Source organism: Burhinus oedicnemus (assembly GCA_008921705.1). NCBI lineage: Eukaryota > Metazoa > Chordata > Aves > Charadriiformes > Burhinidae > Burhinus > Burhinus oedicnemus. Next base: position 1,086,249 of record VFFE01007802.1, read on the forward strand.
CATTTGAATTAACAAGATCAGATTCCTGCAAAGGTAATTATGCCAGGATAATAGCTGCATATGGGAACACCTCCATAGTTTCTTCATTAAAACATTTTGGAAATAACTAAGGGCATGCTAGCCAAAACCTCTTCAAAAATCTGCAGAAATTGGCGGGTGTCTATCTATGGGCACAGGCAAGAGAATTGATCGGTTATTTTTGCAGGGTTTGCAAGCTGCTTGTTGGATTTTAGAGCCAAGTTCAAGACATCCAAATGATCCATAAATGATTATAATGGAAACTAAGATAAAAGGACAGTTACAACTTGTATTCATATTGTGTGCTCATGACTTGGAATGTGCAGCATGTGTCTGCCTCTTGTTCACCTGATAAGACCTCTGTGATGCCCAAATAAGAAAATGGCATGAATTTTTAGCATGATGCCCTGCTGATTCTTTCACAGGCCAAAAAAAAAAAAAAAAAGCATCTAAACCTTTAAAAATCTGAACTCTGGCTGTGCTCATTGGATTGGTGCTAGAGAGCTGAGATAGCACAGGGTCTAGGACCGCTTGCATGCCAAAAATTTATGATGACACAATATCCAGCTGCTCTAACATATTGCCTCATTTGCCTGCATTATGTTACTACAAGATGTATCCTAGCTCCTTCCAGTTTCCTTATGTTCTACTTATAGCAGGGGTGCTGAGACAATATTGTGTAACCTCAGCAGGTGCTCTGAAAAAGGAGTGTTTTCTAATTCCTACTATTTTCTTTTTTGCATGTAGAAAGGCAGACTCTTTCAAAGCACGGGCAAGCAGGCTTCCTGTAGTTAACTACTACAGCTTTGAGGTCAATGATATTGGGCTTGTGTGCAAAAAAAAAAGGTCTATGCCAGATATTTTGTTGGGCAGAACAGGTGGTATGCTTTGTTCTAAATAGTCTGGTTTCCTTTAGTCCTCTTCATTACTTTTGACATTAAAAACTTTTGGATATAACTCCAGATCCACACTGAGCCTGTTGGACTTGCTACTGAGACTGAAGTCACCCTCTTGAGTCCTTCAGAGAGAGCTTTCCCACACTTGGTACCATCTCAGGAGTCACGATTTTGCCTTTCTTTGTTGCATTTCCTATCAATGCATTTCCATTTACAGTCAAAGTTCTGGCTTTTCTCGAGTTAGTTCATGGTCCGCAGAGCTTAGTAATGCAACTCTTCTAATGACTTTAGACTGCTTTCATTTTGCTGCAATTCTTCAAAACAGTTCTTTTTAAAAAAAGGGAAGGGGGAGGAAGGGGAAAGACTGACACTTTTCTTAGTGACAGCAGCTAACTTTAAAATAGACCAAATCTTGTGATGCTTTTGTTGAAAATAACTTAGAAAACAACCTGAGTTCTTTAGCATCTTTTCTTTTAAATAGCATCCTAGTGGGGTGCTGAAAACACCAGGAAGAGGCTTGTAAGAGAAAACGTGAATTTTTGGGTTTGATATGGACTACTGAGGCTTAGAGAATTTTTGGAAGTAACTTCCCAGACCTGTTGTCTTTTATAGACAAAATTTACCAGCGTGGGGAAGGCACTCATATTTTACACAGTAGTTCAACAAAATAATACATGTGGTCAAGTTCTAGAAGAGGCAATGCCTGCAAGACAGGGTTGAGACAGGGTATTGGTATGCATTACACCTACTGAGCCTGCCTTAACTTCAGTAAAGGTTTGCAAGTAAATGTGCCGTGACACCTTTCTTTAATAGCAACCGTGCTTAAACCCGAAGAGAGTTAGTCTGCAGCCTACTAACCTGAGTGGTGAAGGATCATTTCTACAATGAAACAAAGCATGTGTTGGTAGTGTTGCATCCACATCTTCTCACTGATGACAACAGACTTCAAACTGGGGAAAACGGTTTCTTACTTTCTTCTACTAGCAGTCAATTTTTGGCCTTTTTTATGCTTGAATACATGCCATGCTGAACCTAACTGTTATGACTTGTAGCTATATGGGAACCAGAATGGCAGAGATGCAAGTGTTTTTCTGTTATGTTATTAAGGCCACTATCTATTCTGCTGAGAAACAGAAAGAAGACCAAAGGAAAAAAAATACAGGAAAGAAGAAAAATTATGAGAAGAGTTTACTTGAAGAGGGAAATAGGGGGTGATAAGAAAGATCAGAAGAAATGAGGAGCAATATTCAGCTTTCTTTTTGATGCCTGTGACAGTTGTGGAGCTCAGTAATCATGACTCTGTGGGGATGATACCTGACTGGGAAGATTAGTAACAAGAACCAAAATCTGTCATAAGACATTGTTGAAAGCTGATGTTTCCATAAGTATGTGTTTAGATCACACCCCGCGCTGAGCTTTGCTTATCTCTAAGCCTGTGAACAGCTTTTGGAAATGGATGCTTTTTTGATTTTTATTACCCGGTGTACTGCAAAGAGGTAGATAAGAAGCTGAAATAGTTTGACTTTTGTCATCCGTCACTCCATCTGCTTAGCAGACATCCGTGATCTTTCTCTGCTGTGCTGTAGAGCTAAACTTCATGGGATGTGCTTGGTCTCTCATATTTCTTTAGAGAGAAGAACAGGAGCAACAGTGTGAACTCAGGAATTGTCTTGTAAGCTTTCAAATTTTGCTTCTCTTTAACCATTTCAATTGCAAGGCAAACTGCCTGCTATGTACCTTGGTGTAAAGTATTACAAATACAGTCTGTGTAACGGCAGGATACGCATAGCTGTGGAGAGATACCATCAGCTGAAAAAGGGAACCCAATTTTGAGGATTACTTGTAGGTAAACTGGAGATCACATCTTTGCCACAGTAGGTGGAACTGATCTGTTGTACAGATGGCCACTAAGAGCAAATCCTAACTAATATTTAGACTTACACCATTTGCTTTAAAGATCTGTTTTCTTTTTGAGAAAATAGTCAAGCTGCATATTAGGAAAACACTTCCAAAACCTATTTAGGACAGATCTGAATGTTGGGAGAGAAAATTACAGCCTTAGTTTTGAATTTCTCCTGGTTTGTAAGCACATTCTTGACTTGCAGAGTGAATTTTACTTAGCCAGACTGGTGACTATCATGGGGATGGAGCAGGGAATCAAAATACCAAGTTTGCTGAGGGATGTTGACAGTGTTTTTATCAACAACTAAGAATGGCAAATCCTAAGTAGCCTAAAAACTAAGGTAGGGTGGTGAAAATACTGGCAGCCAATATAGGAAGACTAGGATATTTGCTTATATTTGTTATTTGTATCTAGAGCAGCACAGACCCTTTTGTATTTTGAGAAGTATGGTATCTTTCTGTGAGCACAGCCAAAACTTGGGATGAGCATATGCACCTGACGCAGACATGTTCTGTCCCTCAAGAATGGATTCAACTATGAAAAAAAAACCAACCAGAAATACTCCTTCCCCATTATTACCTGGAACAGTGATGAGATGCAAAATGCTGCGAGGGTTATAAATTACTGTCATGATCACTTGACTTACTTATGGGATCTTAAACCTGGTTGGCTCATATAACTAATATGACAATGATTGTCTTGATGTCTGGGATTAGCAGTGCTGTTCCTTTGATGACAGAATGGATTTATGAGAAGTAAAGGATTCTAGGTACTTGCTGAAACAGCTAGCAGTAGAGAAGATCAGAGTCCACAGTGTTTTCATTCTTTTTTAAAAATATTTTTTACTCTTCAAAAATTTATTACATAAAGATAACAGAAAAGAGCATACAAGAAGATGAATTGGATTGGCTGTAGCTATATAAGATAGACCATAGTTTTGATTATCTCCTTGCTTTCCTTTTGTAAATTCATTGATTGGGAGAAAGGCAAGATGGTGTAGGAGTATGATTTGCACTGAAGAGGATCACTTGGTAGCTGTTACTTTTTGTGCTGAGGATGCTAAGCTGTAAGGTTGTGGTAGCAGGGAAATTCCCCAGAAACATTTATAAAACAATATTAAATTCCTCTCAGGGTCTCAGGATGCTTGAAGAATGTCTAGTGAGTTGGACTGCAGGAGACCCTGGCAAGGTAGAAAACTGGTTTCTGGCCTCTTTGAGTCTCAAATGTTGTCCCATACAGTATGGGGTCGAGGGAGGTGCTTCTGCTGCGCCCTCTTCCTGGGCCACAGCACGCTACATGCAAGTCTGTACAGGCACAGAATGGTACCTGGAGTGAGAAAGGGGAAGATGCTGAAGCAGCCTTGAGCTTGTCAGGCAGGTGTGGAGTCCTGTGTGCCTCTGCAGCTCCAGTCTGCTGAAATTCATCACCTGCCTTGATGGCAGCTGACCAATTCAGAAAGCAGTGACGTTAGCTCTCCTCGAGGAAGTATTCCTCCTGCCTTACTGACTGTGAGCACCAGTACTGAAAGGGCTGTTCATGCAGCCCAGGTGAGCAAAAGTTATTCTTCCGGTCCCCAAGGCATTAAAGGTAGCTGCTAAAAACCACTAGGGTGGAGGAGGCTCTGTAAAACAGCTCCATGGGATTGGGAAAGTGTTTTTACGATCATGTCTTTAACCCATTTGGTGTGCACAAGTTATTAGCCTCAGTGCAAAGCAGTCATACTTCTAAAACTACTTTTTGCTGAAATGTAGCAGAGAGGCATCTATAATTTTTTTTATTTTTATTTTACTTTCTGCCATTGCTCACTTCAGACATTAAGGAAAAAAGAGATTCTGAAGTTAAGTTAATCTATTTTTAGAGATTTTTCAATCCTCAAGTGCAAAAAGGAGTCTGCATAGATTTGCCCCCTAATCTGTACTATAACTTAGTTATATTTTTATTGACAATTAAATTGTGTTAATTAAATTCAGCAGTTTTAAAGAAATTATCTGTATACCTTTTTATTATTATTAAGACGATGAAATTGCCTGTCAGTGAAAGTCAAAAAGCTTGCTCCTGAAAGTTGCCTGATTAATATTAATCAGAACTCTTTTCTGTTATTGCAGCTATCTCTTCTGTAAGATAGATTTTGAAAGATGTCTTGGTGTTGCTTCTGTTTGCATTGTTTTGTTTTCATTTTTTTCCCACCTCATGGTTCTTTTTTTCTTCCTCTTCTTAAACCAGCAAACATTGTTTTGCTTTATTGGTGGTTGTGTTTTCTTGTACCATACCCTCCTCAAAGATCACAGTGCTAATGGATACCAATGACACAAAATCAATCTTAGATGTGTAAACATCTGCCGCACTCAGTAGATCTCGCATTAGTCTATTCTGTTTTGTCCTTGTTTTCCGTTTTACACAGCTCATGTTTCCCCCAGGAGATGTTCTTTTGTCACATTTTTTTGAGACTGAGCCTCCCTAAGCAGGCTGCTCCATGTAGCACTTACGTCAAGCTGTTATTTCTTTAATCCCCACAATTTGGACTTTTATGTCATGATTTTCATTCAGTGTAGCTATACATAAGGAACAAATTATACTGTGAAAACACCAAGTCATTTCAGGACAAATGAGATGCAGAAACTGTTGCCCTCTCCAAATCTTGGGGATCTTCATACAGGCTCTGACAAGGAAAGTATTTCAAACAAACCTCATCATGAAGAGGAGAAACCTATGCACTTTCTTGTAGTTAAAATATGACTCACTGCTCTCCTGAACTTGCAAAATACACAGCTTTTGAAATTTGAAACTAGGTTAGCCTCTGAATTGTGGAGGCAATGTTTTCTTCTATAATTGAATTGTTTAAAGTAATATTTTTGGGTTTGCTTCTTTTTAAGGTTGAGCTCTGTATGATTTGGTTCACACATTCTTAATTGCTGTTATTTTAACCATCTGTGTTACTTGAAGATTTCTCAAGAAAATAGCCAGCTAGCCAGCATGTCTAAAATTAGCCTATCTAATTACATTGGTCCTTTATTTCTAAGAATAGTTTATTTGTTGAGGATCAAAAGAAGCAAAAATAGATCTTTTTGCAGCAAAGTGTATGTCGGTATTTCTAAGTATGTCTGTGGAAACATGCTTAGTTTCCTTCCACTGTTGTTTTAAAGTAAATGGATAGAAAATTCAGCAAATGAGTTGTTGGAAAGCAAGCATAATTATACAATATCAGTAGGGATAAGAGAGTTCAAGCAGGAAAGGAAGGAGTTGGTTGGACAGAGGAGAGGGTGATCAGTGGGTTCGTGCACGCAGTGATGCGTGCTCTCGCAGAGCAGAGTTTTGCTGCATGGTGTGTGCTCCATCACTTTCTTTTTTGTTTCTGAGTTGAACATGACTGATCCTATTTCATATAAGTAATGTTATTCCTATACTATGCGAGGATGTGGTTCTTTATTTTTAAGGAACCAGTAGCACTTAATGATTGTAATGTGATCTATAGTATCTCACTTTGTACAACAACCAGTATGCTGTGAGCAGCGTTAGATTCTGCTTAATCTGTCCTTCATTTTTTTAAATTTTTGAAGAATACAAAATGGCAACGTACTGCCCACAAACTAGGAGGTGTTGCTACTGGCTCAAGACGTGGTATGGTTTGTAGTAGAGCAGCTGCCAAAAAAAAGAAAACAACCAATCTCTGTCCTAGCTAGAGTTTGCTTAGCTTCACACCCAAAACAGTGCAGCTGCCTCAGTGAAGCACTGGGCCCAAATGGCTTAGCTCTGTGGAGTTGCTGGGCTTTTTAGTCAGGAAATAAAATCATGGCTAACGTGGTAGTGCTGGTTTTTTAGCATCTCCATGAGTAGAATTGGTGAAGAGTGAAAGAAAGAGTGTCATTTTGTCACATGCACTCAGAAGAGGTAATATTGAGAGGATTACAAGCTTGTTTGAGAGTTTCCCAAGACTCCTTCAAGCAACAAGAGTCCTTCACAAAGATAGTGTGTAAAAAAAAAAAA
>VFFE01007802.1:1098147-1151150 GCA_008921705.1 Burhinus oedicnemus
CCAGGGGTAGTCACTCAACCCCACGCCTTAGAACTTCCTCAACTAAGAAAAAAAGAAGGGTAATTGTAGTAGGTGACTCCCTTCTGAGGGCAACAGAGGGCCCCGTTTGTAGACCTGACCCATCCCACCAGGAGGTCAGCTGCCTCCCTGGGGCCAGGATTAAGGACATAAGCAGAAAACTCCCTACCCTGGTTCGGCCCTCAGATTGCTACCCACTACTGATATCTCAAGTAGGTGGTGATGAGGTAGCTACCAGAAGTCTAAGGACAATGAAGAATGATTTTTAGGGCCCTGGGATGGCTGGTTAAGGGATCAGGAGCACAAATAGTGTTCTCTTCTATCCCACCAGTTGCAGGGATTGATGAGGGGATAAGCAGGAGGAGCCAGCAAATGAACTCCTGGCAGCGAGACTGGTGTAACTGGTAGAACTTTGGTTTCTTTGATCATGGGTTGATCTACAGGTCACCACGCAGGCTGGCAACTGGTGGAGAAAGCCTAACCCAAAGGAGAAGAAAGATCCTGGGACAAGAATTAGCAGGGTTCATTCATAGGGCTTTAAACTAGGTTTGAAGAGGGATGGGGATGGAATCAGGATTACTAAAGTGGAGGCTGGGAGCAGCATGCCAGTGCTTCTGGGTAAAAGTGTTAGCAAGGTCTTGCAGTCTCTCAGTGATGGTGGGGGATGGTGATCCGTGTGGTAGTAAAGACAAGAGGGGTAGTGATAGGATGATAACTACAGAAGTGTCTGAGCAGGATCAAGTGGGAATTAGGGCTTGTCCCCCCAAAAAAGTGGCAGGGCAATTAGCCCAGCTGAAGTGCATCTACACTAATGCATGCAGCATGGGGAACAAACAGGAGGAGCTGGAGGCCATTGTACAGCAAGGGAACTACGATATAGTTGCCATCACAGAAACGTGGTGGGAAGACTCGCACAACTGGAGTGCTGTGATCGATGGCTACCAACTTTTCAGAAGGGGTAGGCAAAGAAGGAGAGGTGGTGGGGTGGCCTTCTATATTAAAGGCAGTTTTGAATGCCTAGAACTTAACAATGTGAATGACAGTGTTAAGTGTTTATGGATAAGAATCAAGGGGAAGGCCAATAAGGCAGACATCGTGGTGGGAGTTTGTTATAGACCCCCCAGTCAGGACGTAGGGACTGATGCAGTATGCTATAAGCAGCTGGCAGAGGTCTTGCGATCGCTTGCCCTTGTTCTCGTGGGGGACTTCAACTTCCCAGATGTCTGCTGGAAATATAACACAGCAGAGAGGGAACAGTCCCGGAGGTTCCTGGAGTGCGTGGAAGACAACTTCCTAACACAGCTGGTGAGGGAGCCAACTAGGGGAAGCGCCCTACTGGACCTACAGTTTGTTAACAGAGAAGGCCTTGTGGGGGATGTGAAGGTTGGAGGTTGTCTTGGGCAGAGTGATCACGAAATGGTAGGGTTTTCGATTCTTGGAGAAGCAAGGCGGGGAGCCAGCAGAACGGCCACCTTGGACTTCCGAAGGGCAGACTTTAGCCTGTTTAGGAGCATGGCTGAGAGCGTCCCTTGGGAGACAGTCCTGATGGGCAAAGGTGCCCAGGAAGGCTGGTCATACTTTAAGCAGGAACTCTTAAAACCACAGGAGAAGGCCATCCCCATGTCCAGAAAAACAAGCTGATGCGGAAGAACATCAGCCTGGCTAAACAGAGAGCTTGGGCTGGATCTCAGGCACAAAAGGAAAGTTTACATTCTTTGGAAAAGGGGGTTGGCAACTTATGAGGAATACCAAGATGTAATGAAGCTATGCAGGGGGAAAATTAGAAGGGCCAAAGCCCAAGCAGAACTCAGCTTGGCCACGGCGGTTAAAGATAGTAACAGGTTCTTCCAGTGTATCAATAGAAAAAGGAAGACTAGGAAAAATGTAGGCCCACTGATGAATGAGATGGGCGCCCTAGTGGTGGAAGACACAGAGAAGGCAGAGTTACTGAATACCGCCTTTTCTTCGGTCTTCACTGCTAAAGGTGTCCCTTATGAATCCGAGACCGTGGAGGCAAGGGGAAAGGTCTGGAGAGAGGAAGACTTTCCCTCAGTTGAGGAGGACTGGGTTAGAGATCACTTGGCCAAGCTGGACATCCATAAGTCGATGGGCCCTGATGGGATGCATCAGTGTGTGCCGAGTGCCGAGAGAGCTGGCAGGTGTTATTCCTAGACCACTCTCCATCATCTTTGGAAGGTCATGGGGAACAGGAGAGGTGCCTGAGGACTGGAAGAAGGCTGACATCACTCCAATCTTCAAGAAGGGCAAGAAAGAGGACCCGGGGAACTACAGGCTGGTCAGTCTCACCTCTGTCCCTGGGAAGGTAATGGAGCGACTTGTTCTGGATGTCATCTCCAAACACGTTGAAGAACAGGAAGTTATTGGAAGTGGTCAACACGGATTTACCAAGGGTAAATCATGCTTGACCAATCTGATAGCCTTCTATGATGTTATAAGTGGTTGGCTGGATGAGGGCAGAGCAGGAGATGTCATCTACCTTGACTTCAGCAAGGCTTTTGACACTGTCTCCCATAACATCCTCATTAGGAAGCTGAGGAAGTGTGGGCTAGACGAGGCGACAGCAAGGTGGATTGAGAGCTGGCTGTGTGACAGAACTCAGAGGGTTGTGATTAATGGAGCAGTGCCAAGTTGGAGGCCTGTAACCAGTGGTGTCCCCCAAGGGTCAATACTCGGTCCAATCTTGTTCAATATATTCATCAATGACCTGGATGAGGGGACAGAGTGTATCCTCAGCAAGTTTGCTGACGATACCAAACGGGGAGGGGTAGCTGACACTCCAGAGGGCCGTGCTGCCATCCAGCGTGACCTGGACAGGCTGGAGTGCTGGGCAGAGAAGAACCTAATGAGGTTCAACAAGAGCAAGTGTAGGGTCCTGCACCTGGGGAGGAATTCTGGAAGTGATCATGGACTGGTCAGAAGGAAAAGATTTCGGAATATCACCAGAGGAGGAAGTGATGCGTGCAGAAGAGGCCCCACGTTGGGCGCCTAAACAGTGATGTTATCATATCATAAGTTGATATTGCACAGGACAGCAAAATCATAATCCTGATCCCTCTGCCAGAGGTGATAAACAGCATCACAGGGAGCACATAGAGCAGATAAAAGTTTACATAACACAGCCATGCGAACAAACGAAGCAGCATTGTGGTCACCAACTATTTAACTAAGTTAATAAATGCATATAACATTCATTTTAACAAGTTCCGGTCGGATCTGTCGTTATCTTAACCCTTCGTGCCCCACGTTGGGCGCCAAAAAGACGTAGCCAGTATCTGTTTTACTGCAAATGTGCAGAAACTGCATTATCACAACTAAAATAAGTCATGCTCAAATATTTCAAGTGGAACAATTCTATATGTAGTTTAATTTCATGCACTAATACTTTTCCTTAGAGACTCGTCTGAGTTTTCAAAACTTGTAAACTGGTGGGACTTTTCATTTCACTGATTTTTATACCATAAAGGATGTATAAAAATAGTGGCAAAGCCATTCTGAAAGTAGGGTTCACAGATTAAATATACTAACTAGTTTTTCATTCTACACTAAGTCAAAAAGCTTTTGTAGAAAAAATGAGTAGAAAACAATGCAGATAACCTTCATGTAAATTTTTATATATGTATGTATTGCGGAAAACTGGAAAGAATTTTCATTAATAATTTAGGATTTGCCCTTCCAAAATTCATATTTTGTGGTGAAAACTGGGAATCATCTGCTGTGTTCTTAGTTATTTTTTTTAAATTAGTTATTTCCTTAATGGAAGCATTTCACTGAAAAGTGGTATTGGGTATTCAGTCACTCCAGGGTTGTGTTTTGTCATCTTTTGATTTATTTTTTTTTAACAATTCTATTTCTCAATACCAAACACCTTAAAAGAATGAAGGGCATTAAATGTGGACAAACTGGACTTTATGGGTTTAGATTAGGCTGAAGCTTGGACAATTCAAACAACAAAAAGCAAGGGACTGTGGTAGGACCCAGTGGCCCTTTGCCACCTGGGAGCTCTGCATCCAAACCCATCTTTGTACCCTCTGTATCTAATCTCATTCAAACTTCATTCTTCATCCAGTCCTGCAAGCTGATGCAAACTATATAAGCAGCCAAGCACAATGGACAAGATTCCCCTTTGATGAAATGACAGGGATGTAGTGTTTTTCTAGTGTTTTCCTCTGCATGGGATCCCAAGTTCCCATGAACGCATTGCAAGTCAGGGATCTTTCCAGTTACTCTTTTTATTGCAGGGTTAATTTTCATTTAAATTAGTAAGCTACAGGATTTATTGCTTGGCTTCTGTGATCTCTAGATTAAGAGAAGGTGAGCAGTAGGTTGTGATACGGAGGGGAGAGTGGGTTTTGGTGGGCTGGACCAGCTCAAGGGTACCCTTTAACCAAACTTTGAGAGATTGGTCAAGTCTCAGTTCTTTTGGCTTCTGATAACTATGAGCTTCATATATTTCTGAATAAAAAGGGGTATGGGAAAAGGTTTGGTTCATTGGTACTAAGGAAATTTATGCTTTAATATTCTTCAGTATTGCTTGTTTTCTGATGTGTAACATTTATTCACTGAAATCGGCATGTACAGCTGTATATACAGCTTTTTATCTTTGTTAAATCCTGATTTTTTTTATTCTATTTTGGTTCCATTTTTGGATTGTATAAAGTTGCTTTGGTACAGTTGGAGCTATTTAAAATCTTAATATTGATTGCATGTAGAAGTTAGATTGACTACAGTTCTTAAAGTATTCCCCAAGCACACAGAGTACCACACATAACCAAGGTTCAGCAAACAAGCGTTAGAATAGTTCTTGCTATATAAAAGCATCTGGAAAAGAATTTAGATTGCTGTTGTGTTCAACTCAGCTTGATCATGATCTAAGGTCAAGAGATACTGGAAAAAAAGGCTCTTTTGTATTAGTTTGATGGATCAACTTCTACTGGAAATACAGGAAATAACACTCTGTGGAGCAAAATAAGGATTACAGAGAAAAAAGCATGTGTGGAAGTGCCTGGAACCAGATTTCTTCAAATTTTTTTTTAAGGTTTCCTATACAACTCCATTGCATCAGATTATAGCTTTGACACCTGTCAAGCTTTTTTCTGTTAGTGTCTCTCCTGCTGCCTTTGCAGATGCAAACAGGACCAGTTGGGGGTACAAAGGATGTACAGAGGCCAAAGAAAGTAAGTCAGGTCAGTATGCAGACACGTTTCAGAGATATTCCAGGGTATAAGAATTTGGATGACTGTCTTTCAAAGGTTTTTTTTCAAAACTCAGTCACAATTAAAGGCCTCCAAGGATGCAAAACATAGTGGTTTGAGCAATTGATCTGCTACTGAAGTGAGGGAAGGGAAATTACTACAGGGATAAAAAAGGTAAAAATTAAACTTTAAAGCCATCTCTAACCAATTAAATATTCTTCTAAAATCATATTGGATGACTTTAAACAGGAACAGTTTAGAGGAGATTAGTGAGGGTAACCAGTAATAGCATACATGTGGAGTATTAACTGCCTGATTCCTTAGAAGTAAAGCAGATCCTATAAGTATTGCCAAAACAGTACAGGCTGTTGAACAGGAAGACTGGGTAAGTAAGTTCAGCAAATATGTCCCATCCTGTTCTCCCCTCTTCTTAGAACTCCCATGTCTCTCATCTTCCTTCCTCTGGAGTCCTCAGGAGCTTCTTCTCTGTCTTTGTCTTCCTCCCTCCTTGTGTTAATCTCTCTCTTCTTCCACCATTAACCTTCCAAGGCTGTTGGACAGAGTCTTGCTTCTTGGTATATTTTCAGCTTTTTTCTTCCAATCTTGGTTTTTTTTTTCCACACAAATGTGCGCATGCACCCACACACATCAAAACATGCGAAAAGATTGCAGACAGGCAAATGTTTAGGAGAAAGAAGTGCAGAGTGAAAGACTGAAGAAAGGGAGGAGGAAAGGGAAATGGAAAACTGTTAATCAGATTTAAATCTGAGCTCAGAAGAACATTTGTTTTATGTGCTGAGGGGAGAAGGAATAGATGTCCTTTCACTTTCATGGGATTGAGTCCCAGGAAAACAGAGTGTAAAGTTGCCCACACACTGCTGAGGATCATCTATATCACTGCTCCCCACAGGCAGTTCTAGTTTGATGCCACTGTCTGTGGTGGCAAGGAACGGAGAACAGTACTTGAAAATACGCCTGAACACCAGACATGTGGAAAAACTAATGTCAGTTTGTTGGTTTTGCTAAGACCTAATATTCTTTAGGACCTTTTTGGCTTACTAATCATCACCAGCAATCTAAAGCATTCCCCTCTGCCACTTCCCTACTCCTTTCTGATATGGTAGTCTTCAACAGTTCAGGAATTTGGATTTGTGTGTATAACAGTGTTTCATCTAATCCAGTACCCTTCCACACACAGTACTGAGTTCAGCATTTGGAAATACTTTTGACTTCTCAGAGTGTCAGAGGATGTCAAAGAGGTAACAGCCTCCTGATTCCCTCCCAGATCTGCTACTGTGGTTTCCAGGTGTGTTTTGGTTCTTAATAAAGAGTTGTCAAGGAATAAAAATAGCTCTGAGGGTTTTTTTCCCCCATCAACTTTCAGTTGAGAAGTTCAAGCCTGATAGGATACATACCATACCTCTCCCATGCTCTACATTACAGTCAAAATTTAGTATGGGAGATGTAGATTAATTTGTCACTACCCGTCAGCTGGGCATGTTGCCCCAGGACCAGTGGACATTCAGCTTCTAATTGCAGCTTGGTTTATTGTTCAGCTTAATTGTTTCCTCTGTTTTCAATAAAGTAAGCCTGCTGAAAGCAAATTGTATCCTCATTAGGACTAATTAATAGTTGTCTTTTCCAAAGAGCTTCATATGAGGCTTTGCACAGAGCAATAAACTGAAATACTATCCAGCTGCAGACTTAATGTCAAACTTTGGAAAGGGAGCCAGATGCTATATAGAAATAGTTTTGCAGACCCTAGCACTTTCTTTGCATTTTATGCTCTTCCAAATGGCTGTTGCTACTTTCATTCTTTTTCCAGACTAAGAAAACTTGTAGAGTGTGGCGGATCGGATCCTGCTGCCCTGGGAATCGGGGGAAGTAGGAGCTGAAAACAGTCATATTTTTTAAAACTGATACTCATAACCTATTTCCTGAGGAATTCTGTTCCAGGGTTGATTTGGCCTTTGGTGATAAGACTTACAACATTAATCTATCTGTACAGCTTGCTGAAATACTGTCTTGTGGAAAGCCACCAAAATAACTTTCAGGTTCTGAGAGCAGAAACAGTTGAGGGATAATTAGCTTTGCTCTGTTCTTTTAGGTCACCCAAAACTTTATGCCTTTTCATCACTATTACTTTCTTTAAAGTTTAGTTAATGCCCACAAGACAAAACCAGGTTGCAACCCAAAAATGATACTGGCAGTTGCCATCTTGTAACAGACAAGGCACAATCGCTGGAGGAGGCCCGTGTGAGTGAGGCTGGTAGGGACAAAGCCATCAAGTGATACCGCGTGTTTGCTGTTCAGGCAGTTCTGTAGCAACAAGTCTCCCCGAGGGAGACTTAGTAGTTGCCATAGTCCCCCCTACCCTGGGTCCTTCATAGTGCCTTGTCTAATCCCCTTGTCATTCCTTGGGCCCCCACCAAGGGTGCAGATCCCTCTGTCATTCCTATTGACTGTAGCTCTGAGAGCAATGGGAGATGTTACACTGTCCACAAAGCTTTTCTGTCCTGTTTGTAAAATGAAACACTGGTTTGTCTTCACTTAGAATATTTTTAGTTTTTTGGGTTTTTTCTAGATTCAAGATCTGATTTCAGATCAAATTTGGCCTACGCACATCCATCAGAAAGCATGTTCATTGTATAGGACTAAGAGGGCTTTCTTTTGTTTGTGTTTACACTAATATATTTGTTTATCTGTTCTTGTTAAGTGTCAGTTGTGAACCCAGCACTCTGAAAGTCATGGGGCAGGATGTAGCACTTCTTCCAGGGGAGTTTGAATTCGTCTTGCTGGTTGGTTTTGGTCCGACCTTCAGAATTAAATAGTATGTCTGAATAAAAAAAGAGAAACAGCAGCAATGAGAAGTTTTGCTTGCTGTGTCCTTTTGCCTGTCACCAAGTAACACCATCTGCACACAGGTCCTTGGAAAGCCTTGGGGTTGCAGGAGTAAGATATGGCTTCAGCTTTTCTCTTCCTATTGTTTCTTGCACCAGCTGGTGTAAAAGGCTCCTTTGAGATGCATGAAAACAACTTGGCAATGTGGGCAGAAGGAATGCCAGGTGAGCAGTCCTGCTCTTTAAACACTGGAAAGTTGCCGTCTTAATGTTTCCCAAGGACTGTGGGAATTGGGATTAAATGTGGATTTCAGGGTGCTGTCTGGCACAAGAGAGTTCATGTGCCATTTGCGTCCAGCAAGGACTGCCTGTGTTCTTGTATCGCTAAGGAAAAGTTTAATGAGTTGGGCATGGTTTAGCTGTGGTGCTGATATAATCGGTATGTAGATCACTCAAGGAGAGTATCCATGGCTTAAAAATGCACGCAAAATTTTGTGAGCCCTTGGGAAGAGGAGGGGAAAACCTGAGGACACTTCTGCATGGGATTCCCTGCCACCTGCCATGGACAGGCGTGATGCCCTGTGGCTTTGTCCATGCTGACAGCCAGGCAGTCATCACTCTGAATGCACTTCCAAGTTACACGCTGCTCCTTTACTGAGAGCTAATAGGAATAGATTGTGGTCTTGTGGCTTCTATTGCCTTTTAATTCCCAGAATAAGTGGGTTTGAAGTTTGTAGTTTCCAGCTCAAGAGAAAGTTTGGTTTGTAAGATTAATGGATCTCAAGAAACAAGTACAAGGGAAATGGCAGTTTAAGGCAGGGGGGCAGGGGGGAAGGCAAAATTAAGCTTTTTCTTCTTAATCTGATATCTTTTCTAACTGAAGCGTCTACCCTAAGCGTTGCTGAAGGGTGCTTAGGCCAAATTTCCAACTTCCTTGCATCTTATTAACTAATTCTGACAAACACATGAATGACCCTGAATGAGAGAGAAAGATATTGCATCAGAGTTTGTGGATTACCAAAATTACTGAGCTCTTATGGAGAAACAGGGTTTAAGTAAACAAAACACTTCCTATGATCATTCCTCACTGTGTTAATTCTGAGATGTGCTTCTGGTTTTGGTCTCAACTCCACCATGATTTTGGAGATGTCATGATTAGGGCTGTGGAAAGGCTTTTCAGTTTCACAGCTGTACCCAGAGTTGGCAAATGGGGAATCATTTTAGACAGGAGTAAACATGTAATTTTTGTATTTTACTTGCCAAATATAATGCTGGAAAAAATTTCTCCTTTTAAAAGGAAATCTCCCTTTGTTGCAGATTAAAGAGGTTTACTGTGGACATGTATAGAATAAATGACAGAAATAAAGCGAAACATTTGGAAAGGGAGGTTACCAAATATTGCAGTGGTTTGACAGCATACATTTAAGGTGGAGAGATACAAGTGCAATGAGATATACTTTTGAGTGCCTGAACCCTCCTCTCTTACTTTTTAGAAAAGCCAAGAGCCAAAGTTTGTTAGACAGGGAGATGGGAGGCCACGGTCTCTGTATGTCCTTGATTACTAAATGTGCTTTTGTATGGAAAAAGTAAGTCTTTGTCAGAGCAGGGACTGGGACCCAGGTTAGTGCCGTGAATGCAGTTATTTGTGCAAAATAGAACTGAGTACAGCACCACCAGCTTCTTGATGTGTCTCTTCGGGTTGTTCCTAATAGTCAATGGGGCTGTTTCATCTAGAACTTCGTATTGAATTTGACTTAAATTTGAGTGGTTTTGGAAAACTGAAGTTATATTTCTCTGGTGAAGCTGATAGTTACAGGAAGATGTTTTCTTGGGTGTGACCTAGCTGACCAAGTTATTACAGCAGTAATTACATAAAACGAGACAAGAAGTCTCGCTTCAACTGTAGTGTCTTTCTTGGCAAACAAATTTCCTGTCATCTGCAACTGTGAGACAAATGCAAGAGTGTGCAAACCAGCAAATCTGCAATCTGTATGTTCCTAAAGTAAATATATTACCACTTTTATAATATGGAGAAATAGGTGACATCTGTTTTCAGGATACAGTGTGCAAAAGTACTAGACAGCTCCCTGTTAGCATATTCTTTGTGGTAAATATTTGAAGACTCTTTCTCCCAGCAGAGAGAAGCTGTGCAGAGCAATTATCTGCTTGGCTGTGTGGTTTCTTCATACTCTGTAGAAGTTTGCTTCAATTTGGACTGGGTTGGCTTTTTTTTCTTTGTTTTAAATACCCTGTCAGGAAAACATGAATAACAGTGTTGTAAACAGAAAAAACATGTAGCAGCTGGTGTCTGGATTGCAGCCCTTTTTCTAGTATGGTGTTTAAATGCTGCTAGACTTGGGTAGAAAAGCAAACTGTTGGAGAAGCAACATAGCGCTGGCAGAAGTGACCCAGGCAACAGTGCATAGCCTGCAGAATAAGGCTTCAGAGAGGTTTTGCTTGGTTGTAGTATAGTGCACAGCTTTTGGATGCCATCTACAGTTTTCACCAGGGAGAGTTTCAGCCCTGCTGCACCTCAGGGTACAGGCCACCATTGCCTCTCTCCAGCCTCTGTCCTGGGTGTCTGCGCCTGGGAGCCCACGGCCAGCTCAGAGTGTTTGGCCTCCTTCCCACAGCTGGATGCTGCAAGCACTACTGTGCTGCTACTGAAACGCCAGTATTAAGCCAATAGACTAGGTTAAAGGCGCCCCCAATGCTTTAACACTTTTAATCACCGATTTAATCAGTCCCGTTGTGTATTCATTCACCTTGTGCTTTACAATATCATCATATTTATGGAAAGCAGAAACCCTTTGAGCAGGAGCTAAAATAATTTTAAAACTTTACATTTACTTCCGGTGACTCTCTACAGCTGGAGTTTAAGCCTGCTGAGCTTGGTACAGCTTGATTTCCCCCGTAGATCCTACCATGGTGTGAAACCAGGCAAGTAGTACCCAGAGTGACAGACATCTGGTTTAATCTCATTTTGCCTCATGTTTAGGCTGGGTGGTGTCTAACTTGAAAGTTAAGTTTTTCACATGACTGGAGTGTTCATACCTTTCTCCGTTGTGTGGATTTTCTGATTTCTGAGAGCAACCAAACCTTGCCCTATGTGGGGGCATTAATGCAGCACCTCGCCTCAACCTACCTGTCTGGTTTTTTTGATTCTGGAAGGTGATTATCGATGTGGGCATCACTTCTCAATCAAATATAGTTGAAACTGGCCAGCTGGGGCAAGAGATCTGGGATGAGATAGTACAATTGTGTAAAGATTATTTCCTTAAGAAACTGGACCAAAAACTCTAAAGGTTTGCTTTTCTTTCCAAGCAGCTCTAAGTATTGTTTACTTCAGACTGAAGTTAGGTGATTGCTTTCAGGCATTATTAGCCATGTTACTTACATAGTGCTGGCTTTCCCTCGTATTTGCACAGGGAAAACTCTGAAATGTAATGAGCCAAGCAGGATGGCTGTGCAGGAACTGCGGCTACGTGCTCGGCTCCCTGAGCCCCCACTGCTTAGGGGAAAGTCCTTGGGACCTGGAGCTGCTGCAGCAGGGGCTTGCTTGTCTTGCTGAGCCTTGCTGTAGCACTGTTTGCAGAAGTAGTTTAGTTAACCAGTGCCCCCCTAAAAAAAAAAAAAAAAAAGGCTGAAGGTCCCAGCAAACTCTGGAGAAGGCCATGTCTCCTGTAGCACTACTGTCTGAACCTCCAAATGCAGAGTCTGTTTTTGGAAGTTGGCAGTAGCCACTTTTTCTGTTGGTGTGGCTATGGGAATTCTCCCAGTTTTTCCTGAGCTCCTGCCTTGATTTTCCTGTAATGGTCTGCATTCTTGGCCAGCTTATCTTACCCTCCCAAGAGGAATATTCTTTAATAGCAAGAGCTATCTATAGGTTCTAATAGAGATGAGACCAGGGGGATCTAAACCATCGGGATTTTTTTTTTTAAGTTTATCAACATCATTCCTTAGTAATTGCACCCTGTTTTAGCAAGGATACCTGAGAATTTCCGTCCCTTTGCTTGTGCTAAATCCAGCTCCTAAAAAAGCAGCCTGATCATTTAAACCAACAAATAGTCTCCATAGTCAAGCAAAGAAACAATTTGTCAAATATTTATACTGTAATTATAAATAATAATAAGAAAGAAATATGAGCAACCAAGTTGCATATCTTTCTCAAAAGAATACCAGTATATGTAGTATCATTTTCAGGAATTTCAGATAAATGTGTTTTGAACTAATCCAAAGTATTCACCCTGTTTCTTATGGAAAATATTTGCCAGGTACTCTGTGGCTGATGTTCTCCCAATGCCTATGCGACACAGGAGTTTTTAGCTCTGAAGTTGCTTTTCTGACAGCCCCTCCAGGGAGTGCGGGAGCTCTCTGGAGACAGGGACATATCAAAGTCTCAGAGTGTTATTAGCAATAGTGTGGAAATAATTTTCATGTTCTTAAAATAACTACACCTCAGGACTTTTAATAGATGTTTCTGAGTAGGTAGCGATGTTTTTTGTGTTTTGGGTTTTTTTTTTTCCCCCTCTTGCAAATTATTAGCTTTGGAATGGTGTCTTTTAACACATCCTCTAAAGAAACTCACTGTACGTCTGAAGAGACGATATCTTAAAATGAACACAACTGCGAGCTGTTGTCAAGTGCAGTCTGTAATAAAAAGGGTGTTCTGTTATAATGAATAGATTTTATATTTAATACAGCCTTGGTGAAATTCTTCCCCTTTTGAATATTTCTAAAGCTTACAATAATGTATCAGTGCAGAAAGAAAATGGTAATTATTAATCTACTAAAATACTGTATCCCTTCAGCCACACTAGGGTGTTTGAATATTCAGTTTCAATATTTGTTTCGGGAAAAATAGCAAAAGTGCTGAGGTTGCAGCATTTGATTCTGGCTGAATACTCTGTCCCCAGTGAGGGGAAGCAGCTGAGGCTCCGGCTGTGCAGTTGGACTTGATGGTGGCTGTATTTTGTCAGCTAACATTCTTTTTATTTACTTATTTTAATTAACCTGCATGGTGGTTAATCTACAGAGAGAACTAGAACTAGTAAACAAACAAAAAAATCACTTTCTACTTTCTGTCTGGCTTGTCTGTGCTGTTACTTACATTAGATATCCGTATCTCTGCCCAAGACTTGGGGAGAATCAGAACTGCAGAGAGTCACGACTATGGGTGAGAAGGCACTTCCTGTATCCCAGCTTTCTCACTGCTTCATCTCCTGCATGCAGTTAGAACAGCTCTTCAAAAAAAATTGCTTTATCAGCAGCTGACTTGTAGAAGCTGCACTTCCTGCTCGGGCTAAGGTTGGATGGGAAAACAACAGGATTTTCAGAGGCTGAAAAAGTTCAGTGCTTCATGCTCAGGCAGTCAGTGAAGTTACTGTCAGTAACCCTTAGGTTATGATCAGCGCACCACCATCTCTTTGTGTGGTGAACAGTATAATTCCATTTTCACATACCCTAGGAAGGCCATAGCAAGTGATTGCAATAGACCCACTGCTCTGTTTTAGGATGATGCTAGACTGTCAGCTTAAGACCGAGCTGACTTAGCTGGCCTCAGCCATTTGACAGATGGCAGCAGGGATTGTCCAGCACAGACATGCTATTAATTGTGTGAAACAGCTATGGCACAGGCCTCATGTTTCAGAGCTATGTGTGACTTGTGAATCGCAGATGCGCCATTCCTGGCTTATAGGTTGGTCTGGCTGGGTGGTGGAGGTTCATCCTGAGGATGGGTAAATCACTTTGAATGCTGGGCAGCCCCCTGTGCAGGGTGAGCCTGACTCCTCACTGGGGGCTGCTGCAAGGGTCTTGGGGTCAGATTTTTGTTTTTGTTCAGTACTCACAACAGCTATCTCTTGGGGTATGTGGACTAATAATGCTCCTCAAAAGCTTTAACATCCTATGGGGTGCAAAAGCTCATTCTGTAGTGGCTGATAGGTAGAGATGGGACAGTGTGCAAAGGATGCTGCTCAACAGAAACACCCATGTACTGTGGCCTAACAATGCACCATGTAATGGTGGGCTCGGTTCTGCTCTGATTTGGCAACACACTGCCCAGACCAGCAGTGCCCCTGCTCAGAGCCTGGGCAGTGCACTTGGCTTCACCAATGCATCTGCTCTTTTTTTAAAGGAACACCCCCCTCTTTCATCAATGTTTTCAGATAGAGGCTGCTCTTATGTCCCAGAGGATTAAGGTACCCCCATATCTTGGTTTTTTCAGTTGTACATTTTAAGAGTGCATAGTTCCAGATGATAGTTTGCAGCAGCAGTTTTAAAGAGCTGCTGCTTCACCTGCTCTGGGAGTATAGCACAGCAGTAGAAAGGCTTGTACCTTTCTACTGCATATAGGCACCATGGGGAGGTATGCATGATCCATAGCAGTGCCTGGGACTAGGGCAGCCCTTAGCCATTTATACTGGTATGAAGATTAAAATTTTGTCTTCGTCCCTACATGTTGGGGACCTGCTCCTGGGCTCATCAACCTAGGCTTTCAGTGAGGAATGTATGGTGGACGTCGTGATGTAAGCAAGAAAAACATTTTCTTTAGTATGCTCCAGACTCTTAAACAGGGTCATTTAGACACTTCTGGTAGTAGTTGCAATAGCTTTTGGCACAGTGCTGTACTTAATGACTTTTTAAATGTTTTATTGGATGGCAGCATTAGTTCACGGCAAGGCACCTAGATTGTTGCAGGGAATAGAGACATAAAAATAAGAAAGTGCTATCATTATGACAGCAGCAGCAGTTGCTGCCAGCCATTATTAGCGAGTGAACTTCATCTCAGAAACAAATTGTCCCCTCCTGTGGGCTGGGGCAGTAGATTGTGTTTGCATTATGTATGTATGCACTATATATGGTGTAGTAAAAACTGATGGTAGTCAGTTTGTTTTATAGCCACATGGCATGCTACTGGGTAATTTTAAGGAAGAAGCTGAAGTCTTGTCAGCTTTATTTGAACTTGTTATTGGGAGTGGTCAACATGGATTCACCAAAGGGAAGTCATGCTTGACCAATCTGATAGCTTTCTCTGATGGCATGACTGGCTGGGTGGTTGAGGATAGGGCAGTGGATGTTGTCTACCTCAACTTCAGCAAGGCTTTTGACACTGTCTCCCATAACATCCTCATAGGTAAGCTTGGGAAGTGTGGGTTAGATGAGGGGACAGTGAGGTGGACTGAGAACTGGCTGAATGGCAGAGCTCAGAGGGTTGTGATCAGTGGCACAGGGTCTAGTTGGAGGTCTGTAACTAGCGGTGTTCCCCAGGGATCCGTACTGGGCCTGGTCTAGTTCAACGTATTTCTCAACGACCTGGATGAGGGGACAGAGTGTACCCTCAGCAGGCTTGCTGATGACACAAAACTGGGAGGGGTGGCTGACACACCAGAAGGCTGTGCCACCATTCAGCGAGACCTGAACAGGCTAGAGAGTTGGGCAGAGAGGAACCTAATGAAGTTCAACAAAGGCAAGTGTAGGGTCCTGCACCTAGGGAGGAATATCCCCATGCACCAGTACAGGTTAGGGGCTGACCTGCTGGAAAGCAGCTCTGTGGAAAGGGACCTGGGAGTCCTGGTGGACAACAAGTTGACCGTGAGCCAGCAGTGTGCCCTGGTGTCCGAGAAGGCCAATGGTATCCTGGGGTGCATTAAAAAGAATGTAGCCAGCAGGTCGTGCGAGGTTATCTTCCCCCTTTACTTTGCCCTGGTGAGGCAGCACCTGGAGTGCTGTGTCCAGTTCTGGGCTCCTCAGTTCAAGAAAGACAGGCAACTACTGGAGAGTCTCTAGCGGAGGGCTATGAAGACAATCAAGGGAATGGAGCACCTCTGTTATGAGGAAAGGCTGAGAAACCTGGGTCTGTTTAGCCTGAAGAAGGGACTGCGAGGCGATCTCATCAATGCTTACAAATATGTAAAGGGACGGTTGCCAAAAGGATGGGGCCAGACTCTTTTCAGTGGTGCACAGTGACAGGACAAGGAGCAACAGGAACAAACTGGAACGTAGGAAATTCCATCTCAACATGAGGAAAAACTTTTTTACTTTGAGGGTGGCAGAGCACTGGAAGAGGCTGCCCAGAGAGGTTATGGAGTCGTCTTCTCTGGAGATACTCAAAACCTGTCTGGATGCGTTCCTATGCAACCTGCTCTAGGTGAATCTTCTTTGGCCAAGGGGGGTTGGACTTAGATGATCTCCAGAGGTCCCTTCCAACCCCTACCATTCTGTGATTCTGTAATTGTTCAAGACTCAATGTATCTTCCCTTACACATGGGCTGTGATCCCTACCACCACCTGCTGGTGAGAGGGGATGCAGTTGTCCTCTCCTGAAAGGATTGGACCATCCTTGTCCCTTACTCCTGTGAAGCAGAAATGCTCCAGACCCAGCCATGCCATCAAGAAGGTGGCCAGGCTCCCTGCTCATACGGCAGTGGTGGTGCTATCAGGGAAGGAGCTCTGGGTGCACACAGCGGCCCAGGCAAATGAGTTAAGCTGCTTTTCAGCATCTTCCCCACAGACAGCTTTGGGGTCCCAGGGAGAGCACTGGCCCTGTGAGGCATACTTGCGCATGCCAGGCATTTGTCTGCACTTCTGCAGACCTGGCTGTTATGTTACACACAGTGCCTGTCCTCGTAGCTGTGAGGATCGGCAAAGTTGCAGCTGTTTCAGAATGAAGGTAGGGGTTCTCGGATGTGATAGCATGGCTGTAGGAGCCCTTCTTACTCTCCAGGGTGAGGCTTACTTGTGAGGGATTTGAAAAGTGAGCATGGAATAGGTAAAAGAAGGTAACGAGTAGGTACAGAATCTTACTGCAGAGTTTGGGTAAATTCATGTCTCTGTCTTCATTGCATTGCTGCTCCACTGTGTAATTTCTCTTTCAAAAATGCATCAAGTCTTTTGCCTGAAGGCTTGGGCTTCCTTGACTACTTTTCCCATTCCTCATTCGAAATAAGTGAAGAACTGGCAAAAGATCTTTCTACACTACTGAGCAGGGTCTTTTTGGTTCTCTCTTTTTATGTAGTAATTTGCAAGTGGAAATCTTTTGAGACTTCACTGTCTCTCTCCTGGCTTTACTTGAGTGTCCTGACTCCAGTAGCAGCTGTTGAACCTCAAACTCAAATGCCTTTTTATTTGCGAGTCTGTTAAGAGAATGCTCTTAAGTCACAGGAACAAAACTTAGCAAGTTAATCACCATGGTACCTTTTCTTTCTGATACCTGCCAGGACTGTGATGATTTTATACCAGTAATAGGTGAAAGAATGAGGAGGGTTGGTGATAGGATTTCTTCTTAGCTTAAATATAAGTGCTTCCTTAAGTTCCCTGCTACTGTACAGAGCAGTTCCTGTTAATGTATACTATGAAGAGAGAATAAAAGCTTCAGGTATACAGTTTCAGAGTTTACTCTTTTCAACTGATTTCCCACTGATTGACTGTGTTCTGCATGAGCAGTGACTATAAATTGGGTCCTAAGGGTCAAAGCCTGTAGTGGTATAAACTTGTGCTGGCTTCATTGATTCAAGACCAGCTTACCCGACTGGAGGTTTGGCTCTCAATATTTGCTGTGGATAGCAAAGTTATTCAAGCACTGAATGTTTGCAACAGCATTGATGTTTCTTCCTATTTTCTTTTTTCTGTCTGAAAGAAAGCAAACTTGACACCTTTTATAGTCCTCGATCAAAGTACAGACTGCTTTTGCCCTCTTTGCTTTCTATTTTAATTAACCTGCACGATGGCTGATGAGTGGAACTATTGAATAAGCAACCAAAAGGAAAGGTCCGTACTTGCGGCAGTGCCACAGCACTCACCAGCTCTGTTAGCCTCCAGGCTGGCTGAGTTAAGAACAAGGACATCTGCCTGGGATGAGTCCCAGGTAAAGTTTGCTGTGAGGTGAACAGCACTTGTGTGGAGTAGCTGCCTTTTTGCTGGTGATGCGGGCTCCTGCCAAGAGAGCAGCTGATTGAATCCTGCCAACACCGGAGTCGCGTTAGAGCAGGGGTTGCTGCAGATGCACGCAGCAGCGTGCAGGGTATGAAGGGATGGAAATCGTAGCACTACCTGCAGCCCCAGCAAGCCAAGAGCTGATATTCGTATTGCAAACAAACAGCACACCCCAGTGGAAAGAGGGTGTACTGCTCCGTGTGCCCAGGCATCTGACAATTTTTTTTTTTTTTTTAAATCGAATTATTCACCCAGTCATTTGCCTGCATCAGTCAATCTCTATGTCTCTTTTTCAAACAGTACTTAACTCTTCAAAATAAATTTAGTTCCTTCTGTTCATTGCCACTTCTTTTGTCTAAACTGGTGGACTTGCAGATGTTCCTGTCCTTTTTTTGGTTTTGTCTGTGTAAATACAGAGAGGAAGTGACTGGGACAGAAGAGAGGACATCTCATCCAAATGGAACCCTTTGCCCTTTTCTTTTTTATTGTTGAGCACAATCTGAGTTTCTGTGTTTGCAATGTGTCTTACACATAGATTTTTTTATATATATTTTTTCTTCTTGTATATTCGTAAAATAACAGATATGAGAATGCTACGCTGTGCCTATCCTCAACCTAATGGGTGACTTGGGGCCTCTTAATCTTAAATAGCAATTTAGTTGTGAGTGTGCTTGAAAATTACAGCAAAAATGTTTTGGGTTTTTTTTTTTTTTTTCCTTGCTCTAAAAAGGTGATTGTGTAACATAACTGAGTGGCATCAGGTGGCACCATGGCAGATTGTCTGGTGTGGAGTGTCTGGATGGACAGAAACATCTCATTGCTGCCTGGGATGCAAATTCTTCCAAGTGCTTAGCATGTGTCACCTGCAGAGTTGTGTTTTCATTTTGATTCTTAGAATGATTCTTCCTGGGTACAGTAGATGATACTTTCATAAAGAAAAAAACCCAGCATGTGCTAAGAAGTTACTTTGACTTAAAGGAAAAAAAAAAAAACAAAACCCATGTTGAAAGTATCCAGAACTGAAGGCAGAAGACTTGAGCAACACTTGCATGTTGTCTGTTTAGGTAGATGTGTGCTCATGTACCCCACAGCTTTTCCCTTCAGGATGCGAAGTCAAATTAGGAGTTATTGATACTTAGTACTCAGGAGCAGAAGTATTAGCAAAGGGATACAGACCTTCATATGAACTCTGCGCTGTATTGCTATTTGGGTAAATGACGTAAGCTAAGGAGTCGTCTGCTCTTCAGATCTGCTAATCCAGAGGGTTAAATAAATTTTATAAGCTGTCAAAGAAAAATAAACAAAATGATGCACCAATGATGCAGGAAAATCAGCAGTAAATACATATTTGCAGCATTCAAAATAATGGAATCTTGTCCAGTTAATTTAGTCCCAAGTAATCTGCAGAATTACAGGAAGAGTTGTAAACAGAACACACAGAATAATAAACTGTGAGTAGAAAAGGGTAAAAAAGAGACATTTCTGGTTGAGGTGAAATCTGGATGTGCTAAGAACTTGGCTGAGGGGCAGAATTTTTGCCCTGTCTTCTCCCTTTATCTTTAGTGTGTTTTTTTGGAACTTGTGTTACCTCTGGGCACAGTCATGGTTCTTACTCATAAATCATCTTTTTCTCAGATTCGCATACAGTTGGCTGTGTCATGCTGCGCCAAGCTGCATACTTGTTTAATTGCCAGGGTAAAAATTTTATGTTCAGTGGCTCTGAATGAGCTTAAGCTTCCATGAAAAGTGCTGACTATCAAACTGCCAGTCCTCATTCCAGTGAGGAGTGCAATAAAGTCTGGTTAAATCAAGCTCTCTGCAGTATGCAACCACTTCAATAAATATTTCATGTTGTCTGCATGATGCTTTTAAAATATAGCAGTTACCTCTGTAACCATTGCACAGGAAATAAATAATTGATGGCATTTATGGCAATCAAAGTGTAATTTCTGCTTGCATTTTCATGAATGGAGCATTTCATAAAAATAATTTATTTCCCAAATTAGTGCTCCAAAAAGAAATCTGGGCCACTGTGGAGGAAGAAATTCTACAGTGTTAAGAATTTGTTTGTGTGAAGTTCATTCCCAGAAACGGTCAGGATGTTTGTGAATACTTAATGAATATTTTTGAATTATTACAGATACTGCATGTGAATGTTGAGTCTTTACTTGTTTGGGGAAACTTTTTGCTTCTGTATTTGCTGCTTCTTAGTAGTTTAATGAAACAAATTAACTAATAGTAAACAAGGATTTAAAAAATGTTTTTTATGTTTAGGTCGTTTGGCCATGTTGCAGCATCTGCATTAGTGTTATCTTAGTGAACTAACAAACTACCCTAATGACCTTAACCAAAGGAATGATCAGATATGAATGAAAATATATTTCATGATAACTGATGATATGGGTTTGGATGCTGTGTACATCCTACTTGTATGTGATTGAAAATTAATTTGACCAGGAAACAGCCTCATAACTGTACCAGACTGCCTGTATTGTACCATCAGTAACTGATGCCATAACGCTTGTGCCACACGGTGGTGGTACAGCCCAGTGGAGTTTGTCTCAGGAGATGTCCCCTTGCTGCTGCAGGCATGCTGCTGATGCCAAGATACTTTTGATTCCTTGTGTATTTTGGCTCTTAGTCTGTAAGCGGACTGTGGTGCTTGCCATCTTTGGAGGGGTGCTTTGAAATGTATGACCACAAAGTAGTGTATAGAATTAGTGGATTTTCCTATGTGCTAGTGGTCTTGCTCTAATTTGCTTTAAGAAAGGCTTGTAGGGAATGCTTTCTTGATTCTTAATAAAGCCATTAAAATCATTCCTCCTTCATCTAAAGAGAAATCCACAGTCTCAAAATACACACAACATCATTTTTTGTTTGGAGAGCCTTGTTCTGAAGCTTGCAGTCCTTCATCATTTATGCATGTGCTGATCAATGGACTACACAAGACTGTGAAGCTATATGAATGCCTCCAGGACAAAATCCAAAAGGATTTCTTGCATATTGATTTTTGACATTCTTCTTCCCGGGA
Organism: Burhinus oedicnemus; assembly: GCA_008921705.1. NCBI lineage: Eukaryota > Metazoa > Chordata > Aves > Charadriiformes > Burhinidae > Burhinus > Burhinus oedicnemus. The sequence goes on from VFFE01007802.1 coordinate 1,119,183, forward strand.
ATCTCAATGCCAAGCTCACTGCTCCTGTGCAACCTAAGGAGAGGGATAGCTTAGCATTTAGGCCTCAGCTTGTGTCCAGTAGGTAAGCAATTCTGTGCCTTAAAATGAGAAGGTACCAGGGGAATGAGGGAAAAGAGATGCTCTGTGTGGTGACAGGCAAACCTTTCGCAGGAGACAGTGCCTGGTGGGTTACACAAGAAAAAGTTTCTCTCTTACCATCGCCCTCATGCCACGAGCCCTGAGCTATATGCAAGGGAGAGATGTCCTACCCAGCCTCTTTCTATAACGGAACCACAGACAGTAACAGCTCCAGAGGAAGTAGATTTGAACTACAAAGCTGTTGAGGGCTTTGGGGGCAAATGTGTTTATCTGCAGCTTTTGGAACTGTACTCCTGCAGTAACTGCTTTTCCACTTCATGTCGAGGGGGAGAGAGCTCAGGCAACTAGAGGAACTTCCAAAAACCGCAGTTTTGCACATCTCCCACTGCTTTTATTCAACTTCAGCAGTGTTATCAAGGGTGTTTCTTATCGCTCCACTCATGGTAAAATTGCAGGTGAGTTCAGCCTTGGTCCTTATTCCCTTACTTTTTCGTGGTTGCACTTTCAAGTACACACAGTGCTAGTATCACCTGAGCAACACAAACACTGTGGACTGAATTCGGAAAGAAAGTTTAAAGCTGTGCAAGCAGGCAGAGTCTGTCTGTCACAGGGTCCCACTTCCCTTGTTGCAATGCAGTGAATGTGGAGGTTGTTGACAAATGTGAAAACCATTTGATGCATAGTCTGCCAAAGTGCTAACCCTTACCAGGCTGTCCTAATAGTGCTTTGCTTTCACCTGCCAGTTCAAATAATCAGCAGCACTCTGTAAATTTTTGCAAGTATTTATGCAAAGCTGCTGGTACAAGATAACGGGATGGAGGGAAATAATTGCTTGTGATTTTGCAGGTACATCTTTTCCGCAATGTCAAATTCAGTCAGTAAGAGGTATTTCAACCCTCACTATACCCTGCCCTAGGTAAATAGGTTGACTGTACTTTTTAGTTATGGCAGCATTTACAGAACTTCCTACTCAGTAAATAACAAGGTAATACCAAGCCTTCTCATCCAATAAGAGTTCTGCAAAACATGCACGCTATCTAGGGTTTTAGAGAGGAGGACTGTTGTGAAGACAGGTGAGACCTTTCTGGTTTTAATTCTGCATGCATTAAGACTAGCTGAGGTGACAGCATGGATGAAGTACAGCCATGGGACAGCTGGAATAGTTAATGGTCTCACATGTCAGCTCTGCATGCTTGAGGTGTTACTTTGGAAAAGCCCACCCTCAGTTCAGTACCATTCAGCTACCATTAGGACAGGGCTTATTTCTGAAGGGGCTCTGGGTTGTCACTTATTTCATAGATGTAGAAGCTGAGGGACAGAGCAAAGAAAACGAGCCTATGGCCAGGTGTAAATCTCTGATGAAAAGACCTAAATCTTGCAGCCAGGCTTAAGAGCATTTAATACCCTTTGTTTGGCTCTTGCTGGATATGGGTGGGCAAGGAAGAGCATGCTGCACTGCGGTGTAATTATTTCAATAAATATTATTTATTACAGTAATTGTTTCAGTACATTCAAAGTCTGATTTTTAAGATTTTGAGCTTGCAATAGAACATATTGCTCAGAAAACTCTGCCTGCCTGTCCTCTTACCTAATTTGCCTGCAGCGATGGATCAAGTGAGCATGGGTGATTCTTTATCTACATGGGTTTTGTTTATTATCTTTTCCCATTAATTGCTTTTCTTCCCCCTCTTCCTTCAATAGTGAATCTTGAATGAAAAATAATAGAATTAAAAAGCACTCCCATAGTCAGATACAGCAATCATTTGGGGGTGTTATTAGTTTATGCCTTACTCGTAAGCAAAAGAGCTGTAGCAGTGCCTGTGGTGTACCACGTTTGAATTCATTTTCAGGCTCTGCAGTGTGGAGCTCAGATTTGCTCTCTTGGAGCAGAGCTGGGGAAGCGTCATCGTGCAAACCTTCTGGACTTGGGTGGTTTTTACAGGCAATGAATGAAATTCTGGATATGTAAGTTTATCATTTGCTCAGCATTGCTGTCTTAAGAGTCTTTAAAAAAGAATTGAGCTGTGTACAGTCTGGCCTGTGGGTTTTGGGAGCTTAGTTTCTTCTGAAAAGACTAGAACAGCCTAGTAAGTAGCAGTTGCTGTAAGGGGCATACTCTGTTATCACAGGTGTCTACACAGAATTACTCTTTTCTTCCTGGTGCTGGAATTCCCTGTTTGAAGACCTCTTGCTTGAGTCTGAATGATGTTCTTTAGAGTCTTTCAGATAAGCTATTATTCACCTGGTAGCTGGAAAAAAATTACAAAATTACCATTGAAGTTCAGTAGGTCTACCTCAGCTGTTTCTGAGCCATGGCTTTTGAGCATCTCAGTCTTTAGCAAGCTCATCTGTGTGTAAGGATTGTGACAAAAGGAAATGCTGTTATTTCTGTGTTACAGATGGAAAATTCAAATGATCACACAGGAATTGTGTGCTTGAGGAGGGCAGCTTGGTCCTCCCAAGTTATTGGGCCTTTGTCCTGTCCCCTGGGAAATTCTCTGTTCCTGTGGCCATAATTCTTCTGTTACTCCAGGCTCTGAAGGAGCTATTTTCCAGATCTTTGCCTCAGTTTCCTGTCTTAGGTTAGCTCGTGTTTATGGCACACTGACCTAATGTGTGAAGTCAGTCTGTATTTGTTACAGTGCGTTAAGTCCTAAAGCTGCTGATTCTCTTCCTCAGGATTCAAGTACCCATAATTCTCCTTCTTTTACTTCTCTTTCAAAATAAAATAAACTGAATCCAACAACAGGTACTTCAATTTTGTCTGAAGACCATCAGCATTAGGAACAAGTGAGTGTAATGCATAATAACTAAGCCACTTCTTAAAGCAATGCAAATGTCATTTTCTGACTGTTCTCTATACATAAAGCCTAAAGCTGGGACTTACAAAAACTCTTGCCTGTTTTCGCAGAAACCTTGCAGCTGCATTATTTTCTTCATTTTCTTTTAACTGTGCAATCCCTAAAACGTTTTTTCTTGGCCACAAGTGCTGCCATACTGGGTAGCCCAAAAGCCCATTAAACTCTATAGCCTGTCTTGGGTGGCATGGGTATCAGGTGCCAAGGAAAGGCTGTTAGAGCATGGCAAGCATATCCAGATACTTCCCTAAATAAACTCCTAATCTCTAGAGATCAGTAATCTAGACACTTATTGGACTCTAGAAGTAAGATCTTTGAATTTACTAAGACTTTATGGATTAGGGTTTTTTTTGTCCATGAGGTTTTTTCCAGTCACTTTTTGAAACAATATGAATTTATAACCTGCAACACTCATGGGAAGGATTTCTCCAGCTTAATTATGTATCACCCAGTGAAATACCTCCCTTGTGCTCAATCTGCAGTCTCAATAGGTTCATTTGATGGCTCATTCTAGCTGCAAATATTTCGTTGGGTAACTTCTGTAGTCTGAGGCTTTCCTGTCTTCACTGAGCATGAGAGGCTTAGCATTGTGGTCTGGGGTTGTGACAAAAAGTGACATGCAGAAAGGGACATGCTGTTGTTTGAGGGCAGTTGGACAGAGCTGTATATAAGCTAACAGCCATTGCTGGCTTTTGCAGTAGTTTGAAAGCAGGGCAGTGGTGGATACTTCCATGTGGAGAGGGTTTAGAATAATCAGGATCAATAGATGTGCAAGCGTGAGTTTGAAAGTATTTCTATGCTGAATGTGTCTCCCCTACCTCCTTCACACTCAGAAAGATTTGATGCCATCTCATTTTGCCCTGACCTATGTAAAGGTGTGGGGTTACAAATGCCCTCAGTGCAGGAGCTGCTAGAGAAACAGACTATTGGATAACATGACTATATCTTTCATGCAACTTAAGATACTATTTAGCTACCTCAAAGGTCTCAGCTCCTGCTGTGGAGCTTAGATGTAAACAAGTGCAAACAAGAGTTCTCATTTATCCCCCATCTTCATTTGACACCGGTGCATACCAGCTACCATTGCAGGTCCTCCTTACACACATCCTTCCAGCACCCCTAGCAGTCTCAGCTTGGAGGCGTTTTTGCCCTTGGTTAAAGATGTTAATGTGCTACAGGAAAGCTATGTATCTACCATCCTGTTTGCAGAATGGATTGAGTTAGTGCTCTGTCTAACCTGGTCTTTGCAAAACAGAAGCTGAAGTTGTATTGATGGGATTTGAAACATGTACTGATGTTATTTGAAGCATGTACAAATTCATCTTCTGACTAAAGAACCTCAAGCTTGACCCCTTTCCTGCAGTCCAGCTGCCTTGCTGTCTTGTGAGAAGTGCAGTTGGGGATGCTGCAAATTCACCTGTGCCGTCTGTCTTTGTAATATTTCCTGAAATGTCTAAAACTGAAAGCATTACAATAATCCCATAAAGTCGTCCTTGGCACTTCTGGTTCTTTTTTGCTAAATTGGCAGCAGCAGTACCAGGGGCACAGTAATTGAATATTCAGAGGTTACCAGGCTGAAAGCCAGGTCCAAACCTTCTCTGTTTCACCTCTTTTTGAGCAAATCTTTCATGGGACTGAATTGTACTTCCTGTGTGGAGGGAAGGGAGCTTGGGCTGCATCCTCACCGTGTGGCTGGGGAGGTGTGACTGCCTGAGGGGAGCCTGCCCTGGGGCCTGCCTCTCCGTCAGTGGGACGCAGGATGGTCCTCCCCATCTCAAACTTTCCCAGGGCTGTGAGTGTAGCCTGAACTCTCAGAGGAGCCCCAGGCACTGGGACCACAGCTGCCCCGTTCAGTTGGATTTCTCTCTCCTCGCTTACCCCGTGAGCACACATATATACTGCTCTTTGGGGCTATGTAGGATCCAGCTCTCAGCTAATCCCTCTTGCCTGTCCTCAGTACACAGCCTGGGAGTTGGGAATTTCTCAGACTCGGGTTTATAAGGCACATAACAGTGGTCTATGCTGTCAAGGTGTGCCATACTGATGGAAAGAAGAGGGTGCTTGGGAGAGACCCTTAGCACAAGCTGAGGTATCCTGGAAGAGGAGATGCTTCAGCAGCCCTGGCCCGTGCTCTTTAGCACAGAGGTTGAACTGCAGGCACTGATTTTAGGTTGTTGATTGCAACAGAGCAACTGTATTTCTTTTTCAGCCTTCTAGGAAGTAAATATTTGGGTCAGATCACTTTGTGATTTGAGCAGGGAACAGAATGTGGCATGGGGAAAGGGTAATAAAAGACTGAACGTAACTTAGAAATCATTTATACGTAATATAAATTATAAACGAATATAAAGTAGAACAAAGGCCTAAGTGAGCATATTTCAGTACAGACACACTTTAAACTATGTAATTCAATGCACTTATTTTTATAAAACCTCTGATAGTCTATATCAAAACCAAGGAACGATCCCCCTGCTTTCAGAGCCAGAGCCAGTGGGGTGGCTACAAGGCCAGTTAAGGGCGTAGCATATGCCAGAGCTGTGGGGACCTCGGAGCTCCCCGCTGCCATCGCGCCCCGTGCAGTGCCTTCAGGGCAGTGACCAGGATGGGTCATGGGCGATTCGCTGGGGAAAGTAGCGGTGTGCTCACCATGGGTGAGGAGGAGATGGTGTCCAGAGGCTTCCGTGGGGCTGGTGGCTGTGCCGGCAGCAGCGCTGTCCGAGCAGGCACTTTGTGGTTTCCTACAGCAGAGGGTAGTGTTACCTGTGTCTGCACTACTGGAAACAGAGATTGGTTCAAAATGATGGGTGTATTTAGTCTGCTTGTTTCAAGCCGATATGGAGTTGCTAAATATTTATAGCAGATGTATTTACACATCTTTGCTGCTTTACTGAAAATATTTTTTCTGTGAAGCAAATACAGAACCCATTAGCTCTCTAACTCTGTACCACAGTGCTGATACTTAGCTTGCAAAGCTTACCAGTGTGCTGATTTCCAGAGAGCACTCCTGTAGCACCTGTAATAGCTTCCTCTATCAGTCACATCTAGTCATCCCTAGATGTGTTTTCTCTGTACCTGATAGTTTGCTTGGAAGCAATATTGTCTGAGGGTTTGTAAAAACTCGCTAATGATTTCTGTGGAGTGTTTTCCTGTCACAAGTCAGGCATTGGATAGGAAAGGGTGATAATCTGAGTGGAGAGTGTCCCCGATAGATTCCTCTCATCTATAGATTGCTTCGAAGTTGTGCAAGTACCTCTTTGTATGCATATACATTGCTCAGTTCAGTGATGGCACTGATTTTTGTATTCAGAAACCCAAGTATGTAATTTAATAAGAAGTTTTAGGACATGTCTTTCGGGTTAAAAAAAAAAAAAAAAAAAAGAGCCCTGTTGGCAACTTCACAGTGCTTTACCAAGGTTACACACAGCAAACACTTGTAGTGCTGAAGATCCTGTAGATGTTTGGGGTTTTCTTTTTCATACAAGTCTGCAAGAGTGAGACTTTCAAATTGTATGTCAAAGGACAGGACTGAGGAAATGCTGATATATTGTTTCATTTGTTTGCATCGTAAATTAGCATTTAAGATTTAAAAGGTGTGTTGCCTCACTCTTCCTTTCCTTCTCATATTCTGTTAGTTTTGAAATTGTAACATCACTTTTTAAACAAATTGTTCTTATGTGATCTTGCATAGTTTCTTCATATATCCTTATCTTGCTTCCCCCCTTTTGCCCCTTTCTCCTTCTTTTTCTTCATTTTGTTTTTTTATTTAAAAAATTGCTACTTGCTGAAACTAACTTGATTCTCACTGTAGTTGGCATCATGTTCTGAGCATTTTCTTTAAATATTGTCTATCAACTGTAATTATACAGTTGCATATTTCTCTGATGACATGTTACTTATTTGACAATTAAAAGCTAAATTTTAAACACTGCTGCTTAAAGAGGAAGAGAAATTAAAATGAGTAAAAAAGGGAATAAAACCCACCAATGCAGATGTCTTAAACAAGGTTTACAAGTTCATTTCTACTTTGCTAGAGATGTTTGGAGTACATGTGCGTGGTGTCAGGTCAGCCTAAACCACTGAGTTAAGATGCCAATTGAGTTTGTATGATACGTTACTATGTGGTTATACAGCTCCTGATGCCTGAAGTGACCTGTTCCTAGCAAGCTGGCATACATCTCTACCCCATTGCACAGTCCCATTTCCACAGCACCATAATGATGCCTTCATGCTAAAATACAGTTGCTGGTTGTGCTGCCAGTTGTTTTCTGCCCCTAGCCCTAAAATCCAAGGTTCCTCTTCCTGTTGGGCCCCTCATCTGCTGTCCTTCCACAACCCCTTTGCCTCCCTGTGTCTTTATTCTCCCGCTGTTTGCCTGTACCTTCTTCCCGACCTCAGAGGCTGCTGATCATCTGCTCCTTCAGTAGGACAAGGAGTCACTGCTATAGTTTAGTTCAATAAACTGGTGCTGCTGGCTTGGATATGTCTCTCTGGTGAGCTGCAGTGGAGTATGCTGACTTCTCGGGGGTAAACTGCTGCTCCTTGAGTTGGCTGTAGAAATGTGTTGTTCAGGATTGTCATAACTTGCATTTTTAAAGCACCTTTGACTTCCGTCTCCACTCTCTGCTCCCTTATACATTCCTACAGGGACTGGTATCAGCCAGTCTAAACCTTAAAGCAACTTCCAACAGCTGCTCCTTTAGGGAAGAGGGGAAAAAAACCCAAACAAACAACAAAACAAAACCTTGAAAAACCTACTTACCAGAAAATTGATTCTATCACTTCCTGTAAGGCAAGCTTTTCCACACAGAAACAGCCTGACCTTGCATCCTGGAAGAGGAACATTTAGTGCTGAACAAAGAAGCGATGTAAGGCCTGATTGTTTTGCTTCCCAAAAAGGACTCTGACGCCCTGAGCTAGAGCACCCAGAATGCACATTGGTCTGTGCAGAGACAACAAGGTCTCTTTTTGCTTAATACAATGTGTTTGTCACTTCAGATTTTTTTAATTTCTGTGAGATTACTTCAAGACTATGCATTTGTTAGTTTAGCTTCACAGGGCTGTTGATATGTGCTACCCGCTTAACTTCTGCTGACCTTTTGTGTATATACCTTTATATTTAGAAGTATGAAGGCACTATGAATTTTAAAATCAGGGCTGCAAGTTGTACATGTGGGCCTAGAAGTTAAAAGATCTCTTATTAAGAAAGAGCTGATCTCATAATTGAGAAGAAAAACATGCTTTCTAAAAATATTCTAGTCTGAAATCATCAGCAAATAACAAAGTTCCAAATAAATTACCACGTGTTAAGAAACAGCATGTATTTAACAGTATTTGCCAAAGAAGATTAAAATTTAGGGATTCAATATGACGAATTATAGTGCTGAAAGTTGCATTGAACTGTAACAAATACCAGTGTGAGTAAGGGCTGGCAAAATAAGCTCACTCACAGGAATGTCTGTGATTTTTATTATTATAGTTTAGATAATTATTTAAATCAAATAGCAAATATTCTCATTTCTTCAGGACATCTCATTATTATTATTATTGTTATGCCTTTTAGCATCTGAAAAATGCCATTTTAAACGTATCTGAAGATGATTTCTAAATGAAAAGTATGGCGAATTTGCTACTGTTCAAATCAAGGAGAACTTAAATAGAAAGAATTTTGAGTGTCTGGATTAACCTGGATTAAGAAACTGGCTGTGAAAAATTAAAGCTTCTGTTAAAAAAAGAGAGTGGTCTTCATTTAAATGTTGCTACATTTAGCCGGTCTGAGAGAACATAAATTTTCACAGTGCTTAAAATATGATGTAGTTGCAGAGCCTGAGATATTAAGAGATTTTTTTTTTTTTTTTTTCCCCCCTGTTCTTAAGCATTATATGGCAGGCATTGGGAACCATTAACCTCAGGATGCAGTACCTCCCAATGCTATGTGAAGACATTTTGTAAACTGTAACATTCCACCTGCTGTTGTTAAGACTATAGAGATCTGAGACATCTTTGATTTGTGTGATATCATAGCAGAGTGATTGTGGGAAGCTTCTAATACTTCATAGCTCTGGAAAGTACAGTGTATTTTGTTGACTCTGAACATGAGCTGGGAACAGAGAGAGCTCAAGGACCTGCTCTACACAGATAAGAGTCTAACTGGATTGTAAGAAAACTGTTTCCAAATTTTTGATGTGCAGTAATAAAGATAATTGTAATTATTGAGAGTGCAATATAGATATTTCATGAAGAATTAATTTAGGACTGAAGTACAATGATAACAATGGGGGAGATAAACCCAATGTCTTGACACTCAAGGCACATTTTATGTGGCCTTGGAGGTCACTGGTGGACTTGGGTTCAGAAGCGCTGCAAACAGGGCTTTGTGGCATGCGTCTGCATTGACTTGAGAACAGAGTAAAAGGAACAAGCCACAGCTCAGACTTCTTTATTCTAAGTATATAATAAGTATTTATAAATATCATACAAGCAGATGTACCTATTTCTTTATTTGGTGTCACTTTTTTTTTTGGCTTGTAGCTTTGATAATAATATAAAAGGCCTGGTTGGTTTCTCACTTCTCAGGGGCACCTCTGGTGGCTCTTTCTTATTCTGATTCCTTTTAGTCTAATTTAGTTTACCTACCTGACACTTATCACAGTCTATAAACTCTTTTACTCTTGTGTTTCCATGTTTCTGTCTCTATTTAAACTACAGCAAATAAGAGATATGTTACATAAAAGTCTATGTCCTTTTAAACAGGTTAAGACTATATGTCAATTATTGAAATTACCACAGTTGATTAGCATGTAATAGCCCGACCAGGTTAAAAACAAATGTGTGTGCTTATCCATGTATTCACACTTGTAATGAAAACAAATGTTACTTATTTTCTACATAAAAAAATATGATTAATGATTAATGGGACTATATTCAGAAAAAAACAAAATTACCATTCTTAGCAAGAAATATATCCTACCATGTTCATTTGTTTTCCTAAAGAATACGTAAGTTTTTCTGCAGAAAAACAGTACGCCAGCCATGTTCCTGGTGGTGCCAACAGGTCTGTCTGGAGGGGAAGGAAGATACTGCCAAGGGAGCATCAAAACTGTTGTTACACTGGTGAATGAGACAATCAGGAGATTGCCTTCTCAAGCTGATGAGTGGAGTTTGCGAAAGGGCCTGTTTGACATTTTGCAGGTGATGTGAGGGGGGAAATTACACTTCTGTGGCCTTGCTGAGAACTCAGTTGATAGGTTGTCTCTCCTTGTAGATGTAGGACATTAGTCTTCCTGGGCCTTTTCCACACAGGGCATTGAGCACTTGACCATCTGCTCTCTGGCAAGTTCTTACAGGGTAAAATGCACCTTTTCCTGCGTCACCCTCTCTGAACAACCACGTCCTTTGGCCAAGATGAATGGCAGCGAGTCAGAGCCAAGTAACTTGGCTTTCCTAAAACAAACCATTTTGACTCAGGTGAATAGACAAGCAAAATTCTTCAGTTCAAATGTTATGTTTGTCCGAAGTATCTGTCAGTTGTGGAGCTGTGTTTGTGGAAATGTCACTTTTGTTTTAGTTTGTTTTCCCTCTCTTTAAATTGCTGGTTTCTTTGAGGCTTGCTTGTAGAGTTTGGTATTAAGATTCAAGACCACTTTATATAAGGCATTTTCTCAAGTATGGGCCTCCATTAAGTCATGAAGGAGCATCCAGCTTCAGCATAGACAGAGGTGCAAATATGCTATCACCACCTGTGTTGGCAAAAATTAAGATATGATATGTTCTCACATAGCACATGGGCAGTTGGGAACACTGAAGTTAAGTGAATGCATAAATTATCAAATATAGCCTTACATTGTCCCCATCAGCAGATGTGCACACCTCTTTTATTACACATATGGATACAGACAAGCATAGCTACACTGCAATAGTTATTAAAATGAGTTGCAAAAAATAGCAAGGCCTTTTTACACAGCATGGTTTGTAGTAGCAGCTTGTTCCTAGAGAGATCTGAATTGCTTTTGTCCACAGCTGGAGGGTGGCTGCTCATCAGGGCCCAGTTGCAGCTCTGGGAAGGAGAGAGCAGCGTGCTGGTGTGACATCTGCAGTGCTGCTTTGGCCTGACAGCTCAAGCCTGCTCCTCTTGCCCTTGCTCAAGCTTCAGTTTGTGATAGTGGGAGATTTACTTTACTGAATTTTGCAGCATTGAGCATCATCCTTACCAAACTTTTGAGGATCTGCCCATCTCTCAAATGCCAGGATCAAGACTGAGAAGCACATTTCAATCGTTGCATCCAAAGGGAGATTGACTTTGGATATACTTTTTCTCCAAGCCTCCATAAAGATGAGCACACATTCATACTTGCATTTCTCTCTGCTCCTGCCAGACCAGGGAGATGTTTCTGTCTGATGTTATGACTTGGACCCTGTTAGCTGTAAATGCTCTTGCATCAAGTCTTAGGTGGGAGCTGTGTCTGCATTTTTTTATAATTTCAGTGTTCATTTGTTTATCTGTTCCATTGACACGTGCCATAAAATTATACACTTAATCAAATTGATCTGGTATTTTAACATGAAGCCCCAATGTATGTTACATCTCTCGGTAAAAGTTCTCTGTTTAATGAATTACATTTTTCTCACTACTGCAGCAGCAGAACCATGTTGATGGTGCAGCAGGTCTTAGGTGCTAAAAATGAGATAACTAATAAACACAAATGCAGGTGATGCAGCAATAAATGGCCTGGTTTGCTGGGATTTCTTCTTTATTTTCTAAAGAGTACTTAGATGTTGGTGATATTCCTGACCATGCAAATAGCACCTGTCTGTACCTATCATATAATCATTCATAGGTATATGTTTGTTTGCCTAAAGCAAATGCTACAGACATCTCTGCTGTTTTGAAGTTTTACCATGGGGAACAGCTGAGCTTACTCTGCATAAACCCCGACTCCTCAGGTAATGAGCTGCTTCGTTACAGCTGGAGACAGCAGGAGCTCCTGTGCCCTGCAGTCAAATGTAGGCATCCAGTAGAGTATTGCAACCACAATCTCTCTGTGTGTTTCTAGAGCGTAAAAAGTTGTCTGAACGACAAGTTCTGTGGAAAATTGCTGATGGAAAATCTTCATGGTTCCCTTCTGCCAGAACAGCAGGGAGAAGATTGTCCTGCTTGTGCAAGAAAGCAGCAATGTACCTAACTGGATTCAGATTTCTGTTGACTTGTGCCTGTGCTTTGCTCCTTGGATGATTTTATGACTTTCTGTATCTGTTTTATTTTCACTCACTTCTGCACAGTTTGGGCATGGTGCAAAAGAGGAATTGCTCCACTGAAATTAAGAAAACAAACTTCTCATCTGCAAAGTTTTGAGCAAAAGTGCCAATTATTGCCAGGAGAGGTCAGAAAGCTCACATGAGAGGCTAAACAATCCAGCTGCCCAGATGAGGTCCTAGAAAAACGGTCCTGCAAAGAACCATCCCCAGAGATGTCACTGCCTGCTGCTCTATATGACTTTCAGCTGCATCTAATTGCACCTGTCTGTGGTCTGGTGCTTAGCTGCCAAGCAGGGCATTTTTTTCTGATTCATTTGCCACTTTGCACTTCATGAATGTATAATTTCTTCTGTTTGGCTCCAGCAGTTACCCTCTACAGTTCTGCTATGATGAAGAGGGATGTCAAGTACTATACTTCCCTTGTGCTCCTTTCTTCATGCAGGTATAAACACATGAAAGGATGGTAAGGTAGTCGAGAGTCCTGTATCACCCAGTGAGAAGGCACAGTTATGCCATCATCTACACATTATTTCCAGAGCCTTCTCCAGCCCTACATTTCTTGAAATTCAGGATATCTCTTTCTTTGTATGAGGTTCTGCTTGTGGTTCTGTTTGCCCACGGTACTGATGAAACTCAGAACCTGTATTAATAGTTGAAACTCATTAACTTTTTAACTGAACTTCAGAGTAATTTCCAACAATTTTTGCTGACTCTGATATCAGCTCAGCAAGTCTCTTCTGGTCATGCAGGACTCATTAATTTCAGTGGAATTTTGTTTTGAAGTTTTGGGTTCATTCACACCCATGATGGAAAACAAAAAGTACAAAGCCAACACCAATTAAAACCACTAAAAGCTTCATTTTGCATAACTCTGCATGGTGACGTCCTTTTGCTGGCTGTGTTCTGGCAGTTATGAGAAATGACATTTCTTGCTGTAGTAACATGGCTGTGTTTGAAAGGGATACATCAGATGTCCTGGTTGTGTAAATTTGATTATTCATATCAAAGTCTTTGGTTTATATTCATTTGAACCTAAGGAACTGTCCTGGTTTGAGGTAAAACAGAACTGATTTTCTGTTCACTAATTTTACTTTGCAGTTAAGCCTCTTCTAACTAATGTAACTTCTGAAATTAACAGCGTATTTTTAAGACAGTAGTGCCCTTCTAGAGTGAAAGGCCTGATTGCAGTGGTATGCAGAGAGGCTTACACTTATTGCTATAACAACCAAGGCCAGCCAACTTTGTTATTTGCCCCATTGGAGGGTCAGAAGTGGAAAAGTGTAGAGGGGTCGGCACCCGGGGGGAGGAGCGGACAGTACAGGTGACCCAAAACTGACCAAGAAGGGTATTCCATCCCATCTGCCTCATGCTTAGCATAAAAGCTGAGGGATCAAAGGGTCAACCCTCTTTCTTCAATGGCCGGCATCCGAGGAGGACTCTGTTTATCTGCCTGTGATCCTGATCCATGCATTCCTGAATTCGGATCCAGAATCCAGTTCCCATCTGTCACCGAGTCCAGTCTGGGACTCCCCCAATGCCTGCTGGTGATGTGATTGTCACCCTGGGAGCTTGATCTGGTTTTTGTATATATTGTATATATTTCATTATTTTCTTTTATTATTTTATTAGTATTTTCATTAAAGTAGTTCAGTTTCTTTTTTAAACTCGTCTTGTTTCTCTGTCATCCTTCTGTCCCTGAAGCAAGATGCTCTACCTTCTCTGAAGGGAACAGAAGTAAAAGAGAGCATCTGTCGCTTGTTTCAGTGGGCAGTCCGGCCCAAACCATGACAGGAACTGGTGTGAGATTTTGAAAACTCATGTGAATAAGCATAATCTTCAAATTGCAAACAGGACAGTGAATAACATGCTGTTCCCACAGGCCTCGGAGAGGTGTAAAGAGCATGAGCTGCTGTGTCTGGTAAATTTGAAACGTGCATACTAAGGCTGAGGAAATCATGACCTGAGATGTTCAGAACTGCTTGAAGGATTTTGAGACTATTTTCCTTTTAAATAAATAGCATCGACTGGTCTTATCTTTAAGAAACTCAATGGCATATAAGCTGTAATTACACCCCCAGCATGGCTCCGTGATCATGTGTTGACACATGCAACTCCAGTTGAGTTGGTGTGGACTGGCTTTGAACTGCTTTTGTAGCCCGACCAACCTTGATGGCTTTCTGTGGGGTTTTATGTTTTTCTGCGCCTTTGTAAATGTATTGCACATTGTTTTAAGGACTGAGTAATTGTTTTCTGTCTCATAGTGTCTGTTCACTGAATCAAGCCCAAAGCTACACATGCTTTTAATCCTAATATTCCTAGTAATTATAACAAACCTAGCTGCACATCTTGAACTTTCCACCGTAGCTTGCATTCCATTCAGTCTTTCAGTAGGAGCCGTCCTTGTGTTAAATTTTTGGTTTCACCAGTTGATAAGGTTTTCCATCCAGATTTCCACAACATTTTCAAGTTGAACTATGAGCACTGATATGTAATTCAAAGAGTTATCTCAAATTCAGTTGTATCATCATCTGCTGAGAGTACTGGGGCATTGTCTCAGCTCTTGGTTTCACAGACTGTCGATGGCAGTCCCTCTGGCTGCCCCTGTGCTGCCCCGCCAGCGCTATCGGTGCACCTGTGTGGTGGTCTCCTTTGCATCTTCTGCTACTGCGCTTCATTATTCTTCATTATTCTTAATGGTTATTTCTGTAGCTTTGGTGCAGTGTTTTTTAAATGCTTGAGATTATTTGGGGCTGTATTTTTACTATATCATTTGCAATGCTTTCTTTTGCATTTCTCTTGCCTTTTTTATCTGTGAAATTTCTTCTGAATTCTTATTCTTACAACCCTTCTGGTTTTTAGTTTCCTCTCGACATGTTGAGTCTATAGTCTAGTTTCACCTTGCTTTCACTGTAATACTTTTATTCAACGTAATAGGATTTTTCTGAAGGCAGAAACAACCTTGCCTATAGCACTGTATTTGTCAACAGTCTCTTCTTTGAGCACAGTCACTGTCTTATAAGAAAAGCTGCCAAAGTATCACAGTTCTATTTGGCTCATTAATTTAAGAGCAGTCAAAAATGCTTCAGCAGGCTCTCCTTCTTTCTGCAGGAGTCTTTAATATTCATATCTCCTAACAAGTGTATTTCGGATTACAATATTCTTCAGACTTGCGAACTGGAGGTTAATAGCTTGCCCTCTCATCCTGGTTTATTTGAATCATATTTAGGAGATCAATATCTTCTGGGCTTCAGGGCAACATTTAAGAAAACTCACTATTTTCTATGTGTCTCCATTGTGCTCGAGTCCATCTCCTTCCTTGTGGATACCAGGGCTCTCTTAAAATGTTCCAGGATTTTGAAATTTCACCTGTGATTGGTGCCTATTTAGGAGCTTTAATTGTTCCACTTCTTGTTTCTTTTCTTTCAGGCCCAAGTGGTGGTTTTTTTCCCCTCCCTCTAGTTTTCACATTTCAAATTTTTGCCTGAAGGTCTCAACTTCTCTTAATGCAATCTGAGTTAATTCCAGTTTTGGATATTAACTGTGGAGGGAGGTGATGTCTCAGTGCATGGAGATTTTCTGTGCTGCTGGGGTCTCATATTCTTTTAACTGGATCCCATAAACATAAGCATCTTAGTCACACATGATTTAGTTATTTATATGTCAAGAGAGACATGTTTCAGGTGAATGTTACAAAAAGAGATGAACCAAGGGACCCATTTCAGTGCTGCTTTCTTAACAGAAGGGTGTAACTCCTTTTAGAAGAAGCGCATTTTCGTCTGCCACAAAGCTCATAAATTATTTTTGAGGTGAAGCTGAAAGGCTGGAGAATAAAAATTGTAATGAAGGCCTATAGTCTTCCCAAATTTAGTCGGGTGAGAGTTCCTTGAGGCTGGAAATGCTGACACTTGCTGTCTTCGAGGGAAATATTATTTGCTTAGAAAAGAAAATCATGTTTCTTTTTTCTGCAAAGGTGAAATTCTTTTCCAGCTCTGTCTGTACATATGTGCTAGGGAAACTGCATTCCAGTAGTGCAAACCTTCCTTTCTCTGTCCTAGGGAACCAGTTATTTCTGTTCTGCTCCTCCAACACCAGATACTCTGCTGGATGTCTGTCCTTATCCTGCTCTGTCCTTCATTAGCACTGCTGGTTTGGGATGTCCTTTCCACGCACTGGGTAGCTGTGGTGGGGCTCACTGCCAACCACATAGCCTAAAGAAAGTTTGAGCCTCCACCTTTCCCACTGGAGGAACACAGCTCTGATGATCCTCATGGAATAACTGCATTCTTAACAGTCCAGTAGGGTTTCAGCAGCACAGCAGGAGCTGTCTTCACAAGTCTGAATATTGCAGCAATATGCAAGAGCTAAGGTGTCACTCTTCTTCCTAGCCGATGGCTATCTGGGAGCACAATGTGGCTATGATTAATGTCTCTTTGATTTGGAGATTATAGCCATATCCTGAAAACAGTTAATATGAAATACTGGCAATAGTAAAGCTTAAAACATTCTATCATTTGTTGTTCCTGCTTTATCTCCTGCTCCTTCTTGAATATGTTGTACAATATCCCAAAAATTTAGTTATGGAAAGGCAATTTCATAAGCATTAAGAGATGAGGTTATTGCCACGAACAGTGAGGTTGTGACTGAGGTTGACCCTGGACCTGCGGCCATGCATTCTCCATACCGGGACAGTTCGGGAACTATGCTGAGTCCATCTCACAGGCAGTGATGAAATCAGAGGTAACTTTTGGGAGTCATTACAATTAACCTGTATAAAACTAGTCTAAATATGAACAGTAAGTCTGGATATGAGATTTTTCATCTTGTTGAAAAAACACATACATATATGAAAGCAATAAGCTACAAACATATTTTTTACAATTATGATCTCTTAGAAGATAACTTGTAAGCAAGAGCTAAAATTGCCAGGCAATAAATATTTAACCAACTCTGGCTGTAATGCTGCTGAGTTTTTACTGCTGTGTGAGTCAGAGGTTCTTCTTAACAAGTTCAGGCTGTTCGATTTGCTGCAGGGGGCTGTTGTTTCAGATACTCTTATTAGAAGGTACGGCTTTTGGCATGGAAACTCTTCACAGATGTTTGGAAACCAGCTGGGGTAGACTTTTGCTTATGTTCAATGAAGACCAGATCTAACTTCAGTTAAATTTAACAGAGAAGGTCACTTAACTTCATGGGAAGTTCCATGAAGCTCTGCAATCTGAATATTAAAATTTTTGTTTGTTTGTTTTTGTGAGTACTCCTCTTCCTACTCCTGATATGCAAAAACTCCAGGAAGATCGTTTACCAGCTCCCCTGTGGCCTGTGCTGAATGCAGAGCAGTGTATATACCTGTGTGGCAGAGGATTGGAAATAAGTAGATGTTCTCAGTTTAAAGATTAAAAGAAAAACATCTGAGAGGAGACTATAAGGAGAGGCACACAAGAAATCTGCAAAATGGATGGCTTTGTTAAACCAAATTCCTCTCTCTCTAATAATTCCTGACTATTTTCAACAGCTATTTGCATAAATAGTCCTTTTTTTCCCTGACATAGATTTGACTTTTCTGCAGAAAAATTATAGAACACTGACTTTTTGACAGTTCAATCTTCTGCTGTATTTTACCTTTACGTGCTTTCCAAGTTTAGCTGTTAGTCGCCTTTACCAAGAGCATTTTAGAGGCTTAATATAGATCTTGGTATGTGCCATTTCATCTGTGAAATGGATGCCTCATTTTCCTGTGGAATGTACAGAAGACACACACATCAAAGTGATTTCTCACTTTGAGTTGTAGTTAGATCTGAAACCAGAGTATTCATTTGTAATGGTGTCTTGCTGGAATTTCCATGGAAATGGCTTGTACTGCAGAAAGGCTGCATATTCTGAGGTCATAGATAAACATCCAATCCAAGCCTGTTTGGATCTGCCTTTTTATTATGCTCACTAAGCTGGTTTACCAAGACAGAAGCACGTTTCCTGGAACAGAGGAACAGCTGAGCCTGTCAGCATTATTTATTCATTGTTCATAGCAGTATGAAGCTGTTGCCAAACTGCCAGTGGTGTCCAGTCTCTGTAAGGAACTCGCCAAAAAATGTCCTGTTTGGGAATGCTTGAATACCTCACCAAGCCATCTGGTATGGAAGAACACATAAACACAGGAATTAATTAACTGTAACTAGTCTCTACTGAGCGTGTACAAGATGAGATTTTTTTTTTTTTTTCTTGAACGTTTATAACTTGTATGAAAGCTACCCAGTTGCAAAGGACGTCTCAGCTGAGCAGATGTAAAGAATCGCTTAATGTTTTCAAAGTGATGCAGTCTTCCCTGCCCCGTACTGCAGTGCTGCCTGAATGGTTTTTCTTAGTCAGTGCCAAGAAAATACTCTGTATGAGGACAGGTGCCTAGCATGGTCATTTAGACCTCAAATTTCATAATTTTTTTAATTTTGTAAAGGAAGTATTGAGAATCCTTCTTTACCTGCCTGTCAGTGCATGTTAGTAATGCAGGATGGAGTAAAGCCTTGCTTATTGAAATTCATCATATGCATAACATTCTCTCATTATATATGATACAAAGACATGGGCTGACTTAAAAATAAGTAAACATTTCAATGCATAGCAATGTTTGCATCCCTCATTCCAAGACTTTAGCTTGTCGTTTACATCTTACAGGAGTTCAACAGCACAGCAATGTGCAGAATTATTGTAGCCTAGAGTGTGATGCCCCAGTGTAGTCAAGTATCCTGCAGTAAAAGCAGGAAAGAATTCCTCAAAAGAGTAGGGCATGACAGAGATAAAATACAAGTATTGTAAATTGATGTCTTCTTGTAAAGTTCCTCTTTCCTTTTAGATGTGTGCCAGGAAGGAGATTTGATGTTGTAAATCTTGGCAAAGTTCTGGGCAAAACGTGAAGACAAAATTGTCTTTGGCTTTGAAATTTTCAGTAATTAAGAGCAAAAGGACTTTAACAATGTTTCTTCCTTATGTCTTGTCTAAATTGCTCACTTAGCCTTGCTTTTCTTTTGGCTTTGACAATGGAAATAAACTCTCACCTTCGATTAGAGAACAAACATGGTGTTGCAAACTTTGGGCTTTAACACTGGCAGGAAAATGTTTGTTGAAGATGCTTTCTTATTGCAATTCACACAAGGCTGTCACCAAGGAAATACCTTGGGTTTTTAAGAGGCTTGTTTCTAATGACAGCCTAAAATTTGCTTGCTTTCATGCCTAAAATTGTGTTAAGGTCTGCATACGCAGGTGGGTAGCTATCGGGCTGCTCTTCCACCTCAGGGATGTGTTATGCACGCAGCAAACCTGCTGCTGCTACCCGCTCTTATGTGCTGGGCTCTGTTTGAACTGGGCTGTGGTGAATTTAATCATTCATTGTGGAAGTGGAGTGGAAAAAGTTGACAAGCTGAACCATGAACAGGTTGGAGCTGATTTCTTCCCTCCAGAACATCAGGTGCTGACTTCAGCTATTGATCAGTTCATGGCTACTAGTGTATTTGCTTCACGTTTTCTAGAAGGTAATAGACTGATTTATTTGAACTTGAGAGTGGGACAGATAGGAAAGGCAATATCCTGCTGGATTCTTTTCAGTGGTTTAACCCCGAACTAGGAGACCTTAAGTGACTCACATTTAGAGAGAGGGTGTAGATGCACGACAACCCAGCCTGCTTGAATATGTGCCTTGTTACAGCTTAACTCATCCAAAATGAAAGCAGCTGTGAGCCAGATTATTTTTCAGTGACTAGACTATTAGTGGTAGATTTTTATCATATTGAAAAAGTCTGTTGGTGACTAATGGCAGATCTATGCTTGTGTTTTGTCCTTCTGACAGAAACATGAAATCTTTCTCTCTGAGACAATCTCTGGTTGAAATGATCAGTTACTGGGGTATTTCTGTAGTTTGCAGTGATCTTCTGTCTTCCATGAAAGGCAGCGTAAGCTTTCATCCTGGCAAGAGAGATGTCTATGTTTGAGACAATATAGTGCAAACCATTATTGGCATGTGGTAAATACTGAGAGGAGCTTGAGAATGGTTTTTTGTGTTGTGGAGCATATTTACCTCTATTGGGCAGTCTCTGCAGCTTTTATCCTTCTTGAGGTCATGACATCTTTTCTTGTATTCAGATAATTACTCTCAAAACTCTTATGTTTCCTCCTACTAAGACAGACTTCATCATTGCAAAGAAGAGAGATAACAGAAGGCTCTAGTCAACAGTGAAGACAATTCTGGAGATGCTTCTAGGTAGTCTCTTTTCTCCTTTTGTAGACCGGGATGGGCTATTGATAGCCCATGATGCTATTCGTATGCGAAAGTGTTCATTTTACTGGGCATATTAGCAAACTCAAATCTAAAAGCTTCCAAAATTCATAGTTAGAGATTAGTTCTGAACTAATTTTGCCTTCAGGTTTTATTACATGCATTTTTTAAAGCAGCCTATCCAAAGCTTCAAATTAAAATGTGAATACATATGTAAGTAAGGAAAAATTGAAATCTATTTTTTATGGTTCAAGAGCAATTCCTTATACCTGTGTGGTTTTGACTGTTACAATGTTCATGTCTTGGATGACAGGTAATCCTTTTGAATCTTTCTTTGTTTTAAATTATATTGAAATGTTTCACTGCATCTGTACCAATCCTGGCTAAAGTGCTGTACCAATATATGCTTTAAATTATTTTTATACCTGGTGGAAATGTGTGGAAAAATGTTTTCATACACAGAAAAGGAGGAACATTGTTCTTTGATGTTCTACATTGTAAAATCTGCAAAAGGAGAAGTTGAACTTTATTCAATTGAAGAGAAACTAAATAGTTTGTTTTAGCTTGGGGCAAAGTCTAGAGGTGGCTTTCTTTTTTGAACTATATTTTAGGAAATCATGGAAAATCTAGATAAGCTACCCTTACCTTCCTTTCAAAGAAAAAAAAAATATTGAAAATGGACGCATTTCTGCTATAATGCGTGAAAGTTAGACCTTGGGTTCACCCCAGTATCTCTGAACTCTACCCTGTGCTCCTTCCTATGAGCTATTGAACAGCTCCAGAAAACTGGATAGCTTCAAAATGTTGAGCCTAACTTCTGCAAATGCCTGCAAGTGGATCAAATATTTATACAAGTGGGACCATGGATAGGTATCACGTCTGTGGGTTCAAGGCAGAGTCAGACAGATTTCTGTAGCTTTGTTTATATTCTCTTTACTTGGCCTTGAAATCTGGTTTAACCTGAACAGTCTTTGCTTGGGCTTGGACATGTTATATTAGCAACACAGCTGAGCAGGTGCCCTGGAATTCCCTCATAGGAAACACTCTGCATTATGTGCTTAATGGCAGCTTGGTCATTCAAGAATTAAAATATTGAGCTGTCAGAGTACAGACTGCCTGGGAACTGCCACCTAATGTGTCAAGTAGGGCTCCTGGAGAGGGTTTAAGCCTTCCCCAGTCAGCAGAGGCTGTCGGAGCCACCCTGAGTGGTGATGTCTGTGCCACAGAAGGGACACTGGAGTTTGGAAAATGAATGGACAGATCGGTAAGTTTAAAGGAGTAAGTGGGATGTTGGAGGCAAGGATGGCGAGAATCCCATGAGTGAGGAAACGAATGTCCCCTGTACAAGTAGTAAAGGAGAAGCATCGCTGAAAAGTGTCATTTTTATTGCTGAGGGCTCTGTATGCAGCAAGTGAAGATGGGATTGAAAATTAGAAAATTTTCTGGCAACAGTTTGCAGTATGCATTTGTATGAGCACAATATAAGGCGGGTGCCCACAGACTGGGTGTAGTTTCACTAGCAACGCTATTTACTCTGCAATAATTTATTTTAGCCCCCTGAGTGAAACACAGCAAACCTGGAGATGCGTTGGGATTTTTCAAAGAATAGAGTATGTTGTTAAGGGAAGCAGTTTATGCAGACCTGAGGGATGAGCCTTCTCAGATGTTTTGAACTAAATCAAATAATGTATTTTTGAGAATTGCCAGTATGAAATAAATGGGAACAGTCCAGTGAAGATGCTGGGGAGGCACAGTAGTGCAGGTTACTTATACTTTTGCAAATGTTTTTAGCAAACAACTGCTATTCCTCTCTTATACATATGGGGAAAGTGGATACGCCAAAACGTCGTGTCTCAATTTTTCTCTTGCTTTATTAATATTTGCTAGGTACTTCCGTATAACCTTAACCTATGGCAATTGTGGTGCATGGAGGGAAGGGACGTAGTGCCTCAGGTGCTGGCATAGATAACTGTAGGTTTCAAGTGCACATATTCCTTTTTCCATATCATATAGCGTATAATAACTATGAATAGTTTTTCTGTTATCTTCATAGCATTTTTAGAAATGGCATTTTTCTGGGGTGGTAGACAAGATTGATAGAAATAATTCTTAAGGGGATGGTTTCATGCAGAAGGAGAATAATTTAAATAGACTTGTCCAGGGTCACTGTTCTACAACCAGATTTCTGTGCTAAGATTTTATGAAGAATCATGCAAAAGTATAATTCTCATTTGCTAAAAAATGTGTCTAGTGTCATAGAAATGGTAGAGGACAGGGAATTAAAACAGAAGGCAGTAAGAGAGAGGCTACTGGGAGATATGGAGGTATGTGCTTATTTACAAGTGTGCAAGGCGTGGTAGCAAAAAAAAGAGAGGTAAATAGTTTTAATGCTCTAACTTCATAATGTAAAAGCAAAGCTGAAGATGAAAATCTTCAGGAATGGTCCAGAAGCAACAGAGTAGCAGAATCCCAGGCCAATTTAGATTTTTTTGGTGCTGCTTCTCCTGCTGCCCTGAATTTCCACACTGCCAGAGAATAGTCAGCTCAGAAAAAAAGCGCCATGACAAAGTAGAAATTAAAGGGATATAGGTTAATCTGCTACCTCATTCCAGTAGGCTACTCCCTAAGTAGACTTCTATTAGGAGAAAACATTATTCTACATACAAATGATTGGTTATTCTCTTTCTTTGTGCAGCTTCACAGTCTAAACTTTTTTCTACCTGGGAAACAAATTCCCCCAGGGTTCCCATTCTGTGTTGCGATGTTCATTGTGTGGGAGTTAGACCTGTTAAAACAATTTTAAGTATAATCTGCTATTAGCAGTATTTGGGGCTTAAATGACAAATGAGTAATTTTAAATAATAAATCTTTGAAGTCTAGATAGAATTACGGAAATCACAGTGGCTTGACTCTGCTGCTGTATTCTTTATATTTAGGTCCTTAAAGCAGATGCGCTGCTCTGGGGGCTCAAGAGGGTTTTAAACCTATTCACTGGTTTACAGGCTTTGTGCATGTCTGTACGTGCACTTTTTGTGCATCACAAAGCACAAAATCTTGGCCTTTGTTGCTGCTACAAAAATTCACACTAATTCAGATAGTTAATGTGAATGCGTAATCTTCCATTGAAACACCTTTGATTTACACAACTGGGCAAAAATAGGCATGTTCTCACAAAAGTAATCCTACACATAAGAGAACAGCTCCTCTTTTTGCAGGTCCTCTTATAATCAATTCAGTTTTGAAAACTACCCTGTTTATTAAATATTTTCACTGAAGTACAATTTTTCAAGGGTGGAGTGATCAATGCTGAACCCGAAGCCACTGCGCTGCACAGGCCTGGGACTGGCTCCTACTGCACTTCTTCAGTAAGTTCTAAGCTACTTTTGCCATCAGTTTCAAGCTGCTTTGGCAGTGGATCTGGTGCTCTCGGATGCTTGCTGCTCCTCTTTAAATTCTGCCAATCTCACGTTTACTTGAAAGTTTGTATATCATCATACCTTTTCTTAACAGGAACTTGAACATTAAAAAGGATTAGTTATAAATCTGAGCATTTTGTGCGAAAGCCTCCCAAGATTTGTTTTCTAGCTTTGAATTTTAGTTCTTTGTGAAGCTGCAGGAGCTGGGTGTATTGATGGGTTTGTAGAATGAGAAACTGGACAGCATTCATGGTTTCAGCACCATTTCTGCTACTTTCCCTCTGGCTTTGGGTGTGCAGTTGGACCCCATGGAGCTGAAAGCCAAAGCCATGGGAAAAATAGGAGCAAACTGCAAATTGTTATTCATTAGTTACTGTTATTCTAGTGCATATATAATATCTAAATGCCTGTGCATGTATTTAAAAGAGCATTACTGTCTCTTAGGAGAAGAATTAAATTCTCTTGTTCTCGAGTTTAAAACTAATTGCTTCTGCAAAATTAAATCTGGGGTTGTTGCTTTGGAAGTGCAAGATTTCTTCACCTTCCATAAATGAAAGCTTTGGATTTGTATAGAGCTTATGGAAAATAACTCTATCAATGTGGGTAAAATCTTTTCCTCTCCCACCAGGAAGAGAGTACCCTGAAATTGGGACTGGTGGGGTTTTACAGAGAGAGAGATGACCTCTGCAAGGCATGTATTCCAACAAAACTGACACAAGTATGGGTCAAAATTACCCTTCCTTGGGTGAAAATCTAGACTAACTCCTTTGGTGTCAGTGGATTTAACAAGAACATTACTAAGATCAGCATATGACCTTAGCCCCTTAGCCAAATTTTCAAGTGGTCTGAACGTAGGAATTGAATATTAGCATCCAATTTAAGTACAGTGGTCCTAAGGATTCTTTTTAACGTGATAAACTTGGTAAGATCCCCTTGTTTTTAAAGTTAGTTGCATGATGAAATATTTATTCTTGATGTCTCTTGGCTTGCCTATAGTTAAATCATTTTCCTTTTAGTGTGTCAGTTTTCTGGGGACAGGAAAATGTAATTTATATGCACAAACAGCATTTGTGGCTCTGATCACATGGAACGACATCTGTTTGCCCAGTTTTCATGTGCAAATTACTTTTGGGGATGTGGGCTGGAAATCCAAAATATGAAAATGGACTGGTTGAAATTGAAGATGATTATCTCAAAGGAAGAACAGGTACATACCAGTTTGCCTCATTTTACTTTTTGAGCAGATTGAGGGAGTTTGCTATGTGGCATTTGCTTTTGCTCTAGAACCAGGCTTTCACTCCTCAAACCTTTGACAGGCTTTGCAGGTCATACTGACCCTGTTCAACACCTCTTTTGAGTGATTTGTTTTGGGATGGGGCTGGATCTCTGCCCACTCCTGAAAGTCTCTGGGATACTAGATCCATTAGAAATGCGTAAAAACAGTCTCTTGAGGCTTGCAGAGAGTTTTTTGGAGAGTATGACAGAAGCTGGCCTTTTATCTCCGGATTTCATGAGAATACCGAAGTAAGCAAGGTGTGGGACATGCTCTGAATCAAAAAGATTCACAATCAAGATCATAGCTTTCAGGCAAGAGGAGCGTGTCAATAGAAAATGCAGTTTCTGAGGTACAGCACAGGGGAATTTCATTATTGTTCTCATCATTGTGAGAGCAAGAGACAATAAGAAAAAAAAAAAAAACAAAACAAAACAAAACCTGTACAAGTGTTTCCTCCCATGCAAATACTAAGAAACTACTTTCAAGATGATTTTTCAGCCAATAATGAGGCCCTGCAGCCACACGTGTCTGGCTGCTCATGTGGGAGTTCTGTGTCTGGGGTGTTGATTCCTCTTGCTATGGAGTATATTGTTATCCATTATCAAGTCTTAAATGGGAATAAAAAAGCCCTACTGTAATTCTAGTCTCATCTCATGATTCTTTTGTAACAGTACTTTTGGTTTTATTCCAGTGGGGAAGGTTGCTTTTGTGCACTGTGTAGAATCACGTGGCAGAAAAACCCATGTAATTCTTCACTGGCATTTCTTCTTCCTCTGAGGATGCAGAAAGCTTTGATGTCTGAAAACATACTCTCTATTTTTGCAGTAACTTAGGATTATTTTTTATTTTTGTTTTATTTTTCAGAAAGTGTAGGGACCGTTACGCTTTCAGTTCTTTACCGTGCAATTTTTGTGAAGAAATTGCAAATATAATTGAATTTTTTTTGGAACCCATGAATTCAAATGAGGCAACAATAAAGGAAGCAGGGTGATTAAGGAATTGTGATTAATTTGTTGTACATCATTACAGCACAAGCTTTGTTGCTGGATTCCTTGCAGACGAAGTCACTGAACTATGGTTATATTTCAGAAAATGAAAGGGGACAAAAATAAAAAGGCAATAAAGCAAATTAGTAAATGTCTTGAGGGACACGATTATTACTGACTGACTATGTTTTGTATCATAAATGTTCCAAAAGTCTGGCAGTTTAAATTATACATCCATGAAGGCAAAACTCTTACTGGTATCAAAATCTTTATTTCACTGCTGCTATTACATTCTCTTTGAAGTTCCAAATCGGCAAGACAGAATTGAAATTGTCTTTTAGTGATGTTTCTAAAAGATAGTGTAAAACTGTTGAAATACCATCTCTTACCAAAAAAAAAAGTTATCTGGGCATTGAAAACTTTTTCTTTACCTTAATATTACTGTTATTTGACACAATGAGTGATGTGCTTGTACTCTGTGCCGATCGTGATACTGCATTGTATTTTGTACTCAGATTTGAAGCAGAATGGATAATTAGATTAAATCAGTGCAGATCACTCAACAAACAACAGTTAGGGAAAGATCTCCCTAAGCAACATTTTCCATGTGGGTAAGCGAAGGCACCGGTGGTGAGAGGCTGCACTGGGGCTATAAACAGTGAGCCACATGGTAAGCGTGAGGGATCCTCCTGCAGTGATGGTATCTGGAGGCATTTAGTCTGCAGTAACTAGGATCTGGCTGTGAAGCACCTGATGTCTAGCATGACTTACCCTTTTGTCAGAGCTGAAACCATGTGTTCTTTTTCCTTCTGCCCAGGCAGTGTTTAAGAACTCATGTTTCTGTTACTAAAATGTATTACTGCCTGCCATAATGAAGTTAAGCACTTGCCTTGCTTGAGATGAGTTTAAGGGCAGCCTGCAATCCACATGTGAACATCCCGTCCACATTCTCTGGAAAAAAAAAACAGTGAGTGCTGCTGCTACGTACACCGCGCAAAGCCAGTGCAGGCTGGAATAAAAATACCTGTAGGTGCCCAAGAGGGCTGACCTTGGAGAAGTTCAGTCATAATACTTTTATCTGTCCATACAACCATTGACCTATCTACACAACATTATATAGATAGGGAAAACAACTTTTGTGGTGTTTTCTGCTTGGTTTAATATATCTTTATTCTGCATGCATCTTACTGAAGAGCACTGGTATATGCATGTACAGGGCTGGCTTCTTTTCATTCCCCTAGAAGAGATTTGAAGGCAAGATTGCTTTTTCTGATGGCAAGGTTGGAAACCATCTTTGAGGCCCTTCTGTTTCCTTTGAGGAGGTTCATAAAGTGCAGAGCAAAGGAGTGCATGCTGGTGGGATATGAGCCACGTTAGAGGAGTCCCCTGGTTACCTGCCATCTCTTGGAGCCTGCTGTGGCAGTGTCCAATGCCCCAGCCATCCTGGGAGAACTGCTGCTTTCCTAGGAAGCAAGGCAAATAAGGAGCAGTTGTTTGGACATTAATGTTATAACCACTAACTGGACTGGAAAAGGAGAGGCTTTTGCCAGCATGTTGCTGAAGCACTGAAGTTCATAAATATATGTTTTATGACGTGCATCAGCTGCCTCCTAGCTCCAGCTCCTGCGAGCTCCATGGGCGGGCAGTGGCGAGGGGCGTTCCTAAGCCCCTGGCACTCAGCGCTGATAATAGTTTTCTCCTAATTTGACATGGCACAGTGGAGAGCTGCTGCTGGGAGCAGCAGGGCAGAGCTGGCTCCTACTCTATACCAAGTGCCACCTCCTCCTGTCACTACGACTGGAGGAAATGCTTTAAAAGGGAAAGACAATGACTCAGGGCTGGGGGAGAGGGGAAAAAACAACCAAACTAAAAATAATAACTTTGTAATTGTAGGTCTGAGTTTTTGCTGGCAGAATATAAACAATATCAGTTGGTAGGAGGTTAATTTCTCACATACCTGAGTGACACGAAGCAGAGTTTGATTTTTGGCCTGTGTCCAGCGCTGGTCACTTCTGCTGCCTGTCATGGGGAAGCAATGTGGCTGCTGGATAAGTCCCAGGGGAGTGCGGATGCAGGTTTGCATTCAAGACTAAGATTAAGCCTCACACTTGCACTCTGTAGCTGTACAAAGGGTTTTGCAGCTTTGCATGAACGTTGTGCTGAGGAAGGGCTCTAGTTTAACAAATTTTGACATGGGGATCTTGTCCCAGGGGAGCTGGAGGAACTTTTCTGTATGCAGAATAGTTTCCTTTTTATAAAGCAGGTCAGAAAATGCTGCTGCTTCTTTCTCCTTCCTCTCTCCTCTCAAATGTATTTTTCAAAACTAGTAGAATCTTTCACGAAGAAGGTCCATGTCTGACGAAACATAAGCATCTGAGTTTTGACCCTTTTTTGTATGTTTTTCCTTTCCTACCTGTTTTTTCCCTTGTTTGCATGCTTGTTTTTTCCTCAGTGGAAAAAAGAAAGAGAAAAATAATTTTGTTCTATAAAAGATGCCCAATTGTTAGGCAATTTTACTTTTGAAACAAAGACTGGTTTAATAGCCTTTCATGGAAAGACTTTATCCTTTTTAAATCCGTTCTGCACAGTGGGATGGAGCTGCTACATGGCTGCTGTGATTGTTCCAGAAATCCTTCAAGTTTAGGTAGCACTTGCAAGAACCAGAGCTGACTTAATACCCCCTGTGCCAGGTAGACTGGCTAGGCAAGTGAGTCTGCAGATAAACATGAGGTTTGGCTCACTGTCATCTCGGTCATTTATTATCTGTGTGAAGATAATTTCTTATGTAGGTGTTTTCTCCAACAAAGCCATCTTTGACAAGGTGTCAGGTCTGTTTGAAGGCTTAAAAGTATTCACAAAAATATCATGTCCTGACCAAAGCATTCTCAGCCAAGGATTACATAAGGTCATACTTATAGGTGGGGACAATAAAAGGCAAATTATGTGGAAGCATGTGTGTTATAAACATGTATATATCTTTATATAAAAGTATATTTAAAAATAAGCATGCTGCTCCTGGACATGGCTGTAGTCCCCCATGTGCAAGGAGCCAGTCCAGCAGGACACTTCCCTGGTGCTGAGCCCCAGTCCTGTGTGGCCAAGGCACTTGCTTCAGACTCGTTATTTTGCCATTCCCAAGCACAGAGCTGGAAAGTGTCAGCAGGAGTACAGCCTCCGATACAATATTGCAGGGAGCAGGAAGCTCCATGGGATGTACTTCAAGGAAGTTTAAAGAAAACCTTAGATGATATCTAGTGATCCTTAGTGGGTTGACTTACAGCTTACTGAAAAAAAAAAAAAAAAAAAAATTGAAGTAGAGTTAAATGTATTTCTGTAATTCAGCTTTTCTTTAACAAAGGACCTCACCAGCTGGGGATCTCTTGTCCTTCCCGTGTGTTGCCTCCTAAACCCAATGGGATTTAGTGGTTAGTTGACTCAAAAGAATAATGTGTAGGAGCAGCAAACTCTCATCTTCTCTCCTACAGAAGATAGTATCTTCTGTCTCAGAGAAAAAAGTGTAGCCAGGTTTGCAAAAGTGTACACAGAGTATAATTCCTTCCTGACCCCTCTAATATATGCCTTGAAGCATGATACTTTGTTGACCTCATTACTTCATCTTGTATAACTAGTTATGCTCACAGTTATACAATTATCCAGTCCTTTTGAAATTCTACATCTGCAGGATTGGTTTCAGTAGCCATAATAATGAATTTTATAATCCTTTGGAGAACAGCAAGGTTAGGAGATTAATGCAGAATTTGATGGTGAACTATTATAAATAACTCACGATATTATCTTGACAAGGACATAGAACAGAAATAAAACACACTCAGCTGGCTTGATTTTTTTTTTTTTTGTTGCTTATTTCTTGAGATCTGGTTCAGTCCCACCCTTCGTACTGTATAAGCTTTCTGCAGCAAGAAGATTATGACATAACTTGCTTCTAAATCTCTTAAAATGAAGGACCTGATGTTTATATAGAGCTGTTGCTGTGGTTGAGATGTGAAACCTAGCACCCTCCAAGAGGCACAGTGTCCCCTCGAAGAGTGCCTGTTGGTACAGCTCAGGTAGCACACAGGGCAGGTTTTGACAAAGATGCCATGAAAATCAGTACCTTGTTACAAAATAAAATATAATGGGTACATGAAAGAACAAGTTTGTGGTGTAAGACATAGAAGTCTTAAATGAAAATTTATTATCAGCTAAGTGTAGGAGGGAAAGTATTGATGACAGGAATCAATGCATGAGCTATGGGGATGGGTGTTCTCATCACTGAAACTGCCACCCTCCTCACCTCATCTGGCTTGGTCTGGAAATCATGGGGGTGAGCAGTCCTCAAGCCCCTGTGCACAGGTAAGCCCCTTGGGTTAGGGTCGGAGTACATTTTGTGAAACAGTGTAAGCAGTGGTTCCTCATCAGGTTGAGAAACAGATTCTCAAGCTCTCTGGGACAATCATCAGTGGTAAGCGTATCAAGAAATGGGGGAAGAAGTGGTGAGGAGCAGTAGTGGTGGTTCAGCAGGGTTCAATAGTTGAGGCAGGGCGGAAGCTTGATGTGGCAGGTACCTGTTAGTCTGGCAGTGGGAAACAAAAGTGGAGATATTTGTTTCTGAGCTTTTGTTGTGGTATGCTGGCAAATACTAGTCCATTCTCAGTACTCTACCAAGTGGAAAATACTGCTATTTTCAGTATATTTATAGGTAGAAATTCAAAAATTGAACAGATGGTGGGAAGTCATCATTCTTGGATCAGATGGTCATATTCTTAGCTGGACAAGATTGACTCTGAAAGCAATGGTGTTACACCAACGTAAAACAGCCAAGAGAACTGACTAATCAAAAGTCACAGGCTGGAAACAGGTTTGGTTTTGGGTGTTTTTTTGTCTCCCTAAGGTTAAATCTGTAACCTGATGCAGCGTTTCCACTTGCTGTGTATGGTACGCATGACAGCTAAAATACAAAACATTGAGGCAGTCATTTGTAGGTAGCTTACCTCTTTCAGTCAAGCCAGCTTGACACATGGTGTGTTCCTAGAAGCCCCACTCTGTAATATGCAGCCTTTGATTCTCTGAGGGCTTTGTGACAACTGAAAGCAGGGAATGCACTGGGTGCCTCACCCAAAGCAGCTGTCTCTAGGTCACGACTGGGGGATAACTGATTTTTCTGATGGAATGGCACTTTGACAGCATGGGGGGAAAGGTTGGAAATAGCAAGGGATGCTGTCCTGGGTTTGTGCTGTTTCTTGGGAGTTCTGGTGGTCTAAATCTTTTTTTGCCATGCTTTGATTAAAATACAAGGAAATACGGAAACAGTAGTTGCAGGGAGAAAAGTGTGGCTATTTCACTAGAATATACAGAAGCAATCTTTACATCTTAGAATTATTTTTCATTCAGAATATCCCAGCAAGCTAAGAGAAATTCATAAAATGTCATAGTTTTTCTGCATTTTCATTTTTGTCCCCAAATTTGCTTTTTGGTTGTGTTTTTTGTGTCACAGCCCCTTCAGACCAGGAGGACCGATCTCTCATTGCGGATCTGTCATGTAAGCAGTAATGTTCTCTCATCTCTTCTTGTTGAGGCAGGTATTAACGGGTTGCGTGCAGTTTTCTTATGCAGCTGTAGTGAGTTATTTTCTGAGCTTTGATTCAAATACATGGTTAGATCTCACAGAGGGAAGTTGCACCACTTCACATCAGTGGAATCACAGGGGGAATCTTGTGTGTTGTCTTCTAAGTTTTTCTGTTTCTGACTCATCTCAGAGAGACCTACCCCACTGTGTGTTCCTGGAAAAAAAAAAAAAAAAAAAAAAAAAGAGGGGAAAGGG